>PVLD010009541.1:0-76419 GCA_004027595.1 Dinomys branickii | reverse complement strand
AAAAAAAAAAAAAAAAAATAGAGGAAAAGGGGACTAAAAATCAGTTCTACCAAGCCAGCAGAATGAAGGACTACAAAAAAAAAAAGGACCAAGTTAAATAAATAAAATACTTTACATATAATTAAAGGCACAAAATCAGTGTATCATCCATAATTTCCAGATCAATAAGCAGATTATTAGACTGTGTTCTTGAATGATTTTTATCTGGTTTTTGTTTTTATCCTTCCCTTACCCTCCCTCTACTATTCCTCTTTTTTCTCGTTTTTAAAAATTCTTTGCAATGTGTATCTATTAGTTTCATAATAAAAAAATACATAAAGATAAAAAAAAAAAAAAAAAGACTGGGCTTTTGGCAATATTTTGAGTCATTTAAATTTTTTAATGTAATATGTTTTGCTAACTCCTCTTGAATGTCATATAAATGTGAAATGTGCTTTTCAGATGCAGCCAAAGAAGCTGTCATGATAACAATGAGAACAGCGGATGTGCTGATGTGCGTGGGAAAGGTTGTTTAATAGGAATGGGATGTGGTGGAGATTTATAGTGCTGTGGATACACAATTCTCGTAACCTATTGCTTGTACATCATGTATATCAGTCATACAACAATTAAAAAGTACATATCAGTGTGCAATATTTGAATTTTCTAAATGTTGTCATAATAATAGAGGAAACATAGCTCTATCAGAGAACAGATATTGACTAGAAATTAATTTTTCATTTACCCTTCTGTAACATGATAAAATCATTTCAAAACTTTCTTTAACTAATAAAAAATTTTACAAAGGTAGATATCTACTGATAAACCATTAAAATAAATAATGGGAAAAAAGTTTTGTGGTTCAGATTTTGGACCTTGCTGTTGAAAGATGAGCTACCAAGATTTTTAAAGAAAAGGATCCACCCTCCAAGCATAGGCTAGTACATTATCAAATTCCCTACCATTAGTACTATGTTCTTAAAAAGTGAAATGTGAAATGGGTTGATTGATGTTATAACTGACAAAGAAAAAGCCTCCAAATACAAAATATCCTGTTTTTCAGTATGGATGATTTTATAACTGAAAAGGTGTTTATGTAAGACATAGCTTAAAATGTGTGTGTTTTTTCCACTTAAAACATTTCTCTAAAGGTAAATTTCACAAAGAGATGTTGCTTTTTTTATGATTTATCCTGGAGCCAGTGTCAACATTAACTTTTGCCTCTTCTAGGGGCTCTTTTCCCCTGCACATATCTGCTTCCAGATTTTGCAAAAGAAGTCTTTGGTTTGCCCCTATCTAACCCTATTTCTCTCTGCTTCTCAAAGCAATTCTTCCATTTCTCATCCGTACAAAATTTTCATAAGAAGCCGTCTCTGTTAGATCAGGTACTAAGTTCAGAGATCTGTCTAGTTTCACTTGTCACCACACGAGTCGATCACGCTGCTTGGACTCCAGGCTTTAATACCTCTGCCTCGTTAGGGAGCACTCAAACAGCCAAGTAACTATCAGATCTCAGAGCTAACTCCACCCATCGGTCCACCCAGGATGTAAGCTATGGAGGTGACTCTCAGGTGACATTTTATTTACATTAATGAGGGCTGCTCTTAACCACAGTTTGTCTTGTCTCCTAGGTGACAAAACATCTACCCAACAGCACACTTCTGCTCTGATGATGTCTTCTCCATTAATGGAGAAACTGAAAATAGATCTACCTATTTGTTATTGCATCACCCAAGAGTGATATTGAATGATTGTTCATGCTACCAAAACAGCTACAGTGGAAGGATGAATATCCAACAGAAAATTGTGATGATCTTAGGTAATATTAAGAATTTCTACATCATGTCCTCGCAACTATGCTCTCTGCAATTCAATAATTTTATCATTTTCTTTTCCTTAGTGGCTCAGGGGAGCCATAAAGTTGCGGCTCACCCAGTTGCCTAGAAATTTATTTGACTTATATTTTTTATCCATAATTGGTTTTTTCTTCTTAAACAAAAGCTGCATTTAACAAAGGTAACTGATACTTTTCTACAGTAAGCCAATATAATAGATGTATGTTCACAAAATAGTTTCTTCCCACAGATGTTGGTGCTGCTGCTTCTAAGGAATCTCTTCATTAACTTGTTAGTTCATGCTTACAAGTAAACTCTAATTCCTAAGTGCGAATGTTTGGGGACATCTCATTCATTAGGGTGAAAGAGGGATAAAATTTTAAAAAATCAAAGAAGTTTACAGAAACAAGTTAAAAAATCAATGAAAAATTTTAATTACAGAACATAGAATAGATACATAGATACAGCAAATAGAAAAGGGGACCATTCATAAGATGACCACACTTTGATGAAAAACAAAAGGACGAAAAATAACCAGCTATACAGGGTTAGAAGCTAGTGATTGATTTGATGAATCTTACATGCCCATATCTGATTATCTGAGTAACTAGTCTGAAGATAACAATATGTACAATAGAACAAGCATTGTTAATTTCCTATTGCTTGTTTTGAAATTCTGTATCATTTTTATTGTTTTTGCTTTTTGTTTTATGTCTTTGTTTTTGCTCTTGTTTCTTTAAGATAAAAAGAGAGAAAAGTAGAAGGAAGAAATGAAGAAAAGAGATTTCCATAAAAAATGTCAAAACAGAAGATTACAGTTTTAAGAACCCTTTTACTTATATTTTGGTGACTGCTGGACACAAAATTTTTAGGTGATTTAATAATGGTTCTTTCAAAGTCTGCAATCTGGTAGACTGCCAGCCCTGGAGAATGCTGTCCTGACAGCACGGGACGAGGTGACAGAGAGAAAACAAAGGTACAAAAGAAGACAAGCAAGAATGCGTTGCTTAAATGGATAGCTAAATTTTCTATAGAAAGAGCAAACATTTCCTGCGGTGTGCACCCCAGTGGGTACAGATATACAATGGGGTGTAGATGGGCTAGGGCAAGGAGTTTTGTGCTTAAATCTAAAAGTTGAGATCATATAAATTGATTCAAAGGAAAATACCTTTAGAGATTTCCTGAAATTCACCCTTGTGATATCCTCTCAAGTATTTTATAGTCTCACAGCTGAACAGAATTTCACTTATTTACCTCTTCCCAGTCATTCTTTCATGTGGACTGAAATAGAATCAAACCATTTGTCACATTTTCTTCCCTAACAGCGCTTTATGTGTTACAGAGGGATCTCACTAGTATATAAGAAATCAAGATTTACTTACTTCTTCTCCCTTCCTCCTGGTGCAAAGAACTAGTCTCTGTTATGGGAAAGTCTTCAGAATTCATCTTTCCTCTTAAGATTTCCAGTGAATTTCAAGTCAAGTCAACCTGCAGAGAATCTTCCCTGGGGCTCTTGTTCTGTCTGTGGGTTCTCTGAGGCATCTCAACATTTATATCCATTTAAGTATCTCCGCCCCCTTCCTTTTACCTCCTGCGTGCCCAGCTCAGCTAGTTCTCTTTAATTCACGCTCCAGTGGCTCAGACAATGGATGGTGTGTTGTGGTGAGGCGTGGGTTTCCCTGGCCATCTGAGGTGTGGTTTCTCACAACCATAGGTGCATCGTGAAGACAAGAGTGGGATTTTCCCAGACTCAGAAACAGCCATCTTTAAGTTTTAAAAATCACAAGTAATTTAGGAGATAGTATAATCTAAGTAATGAATCAGATACCTCTATCTTTTTTGTGAATGTTTTAGAGGAAAGTATAGCATTTTCTTAGAATTCCATTCATTGATTTGTTCATATATTTAACAGCTACTATTTATTGAATAACTGTTCTGTACTTGATAATGTTTGGGGCCGGAGGATTTAAAAATCTCTGTCCTTATGGATCTCTCTTGCCTGGAAGTGTTTTAATTGGGAAGATTTACAAAATAACTTTCAGAATTATGCCATTCACCCCTTCCCCAGGGGCTAGTTCTTTTAAGGTATGATTTACTAAGTAGTTGTCTTGGTGCAGGAAATAGAAAGCTTGTGGTCTGGAACTTCCTTGCTGTGTGCTAAAACTGTTTATCTTAAATTATCTCTTTCATTCTCTCCTGCTAATTTCCTTGCCGTGTTTTACTGCCATTTAGACTGCTTTTTTCTACCTCAGTAACATCTTATTCTAATGGTCAACTATCTTTTGAGTTATCCTGTTTGGCTATGGTTGAAATTCATGTAAAAAAGCATATTGTTGTGATGTTACTCTCATCTAAATCAAACATAATCTACAAAGAATGTGTAAGTGTGTGACCTAAGACTAAGAAGTAGGGATCAAAATAGTATTCTGGTTAATAAACTTGGTTTCAAACATTTTATTACTAACATTTTTTTTAGAATAAAGTGTTTCTGACTTCAGTGTGAAGCCTTAGTAAAAATGCTATGCTTAAGTGTATTGGAAATCATCATTTACAGAAGTGTGTTGGACGATCAGGTACATTTGTCTACGTAAAACTCAGAGGCACGCGTTGGGAGAAAAGTCTTTGTTTCTACACTATCTTCCTAAAACCTTCTCTCAGTAACAGTTGGAAGTTTTTAGTTAAGTCATATTGTTTTGGTGAAATATTCAACTTGTATTCCTTTCAGCCTGCAAGGCTTCCTATCAAATGTACCATAAAATCCAAAGATCTTGTGGTGGAGAAGGATTTATACAATGATTAGCCCCTTTCTACCTTTGCCACTTGCCATTTTCTCTACTGATCAATATCCATTCCAGTCGTAACCTCTTGGTGTGTCATAAAAATATCAAACATGCTATCACTACAGGGTCTTTACTTTTTCTCTGAAAGTTTCTATCTACATTTACCCACAGGGCTTTCCCTTCTATTTAATTCAGTCTTCATTCAAGGGCCACCTGCCCAGAGAATTCTTTGCTTGCCATCACATGTGAAATGGTGCCATATGCTTTGTGCTCCTACATATGTTTTTATTTACGTCAGTGTCAACCAGTGTTGCATAATTTTTCCTCATGACTTGCTATACTAGACTCTAAGCTGACTGATAGAAGGCATTTTGTCTGATTTGTCCCTTCTAGGTTTTTAACATTGTTTTATAGTACCTGGAAACTTATCTTTTCAGTGCAAAACAATTGAATGACTGCATGACTATCAATTAATAAAAATGTATTTGCAAAGACATAAAAGCATTTACAAAGATATAAAATACGGGATGCTATGCAGGAATGTTTGTGGGATTGTACACTTCAGACATACATGGGTTTAGACCTCCCCTGGACAGGAAGAGTATTCATACGTACCATGGAAGGGTAACAAAGGAGGAGTTCAGTTTGACTCTTGGAGGAATTTCAGACTTTACTGCTAATACTTTCTGTCAATTTCTTTGGTTTCAATCAACTTACAGCTTTTAAAAGTTATTTTGTCTTTGTAGACCTGGGAGATCTTTGTTAACATTCACACTACAACTAATTTCACACACTCTGTTGTGAAGAATGCATGCATAATGTCAGTTATAAATATGTAACTTTTTAAAAGATCTCTTCCTTGTCTATGGTGTACAAAGAGAGAGAGAAAAAAATCCTTTCACGTAATGATTAGCTTTCTATTATGTTTCTTCCACATGCAAAGAAATTCTTCTTGAGAATTGATTGAAGTAACCTAGAAATAATATCCCAGTTTTTTACACTCACTAAAGTATTTTTTCCTTTCTGGTGATTCATTTTTAAGTGGAACATCTAATTTCCCTAGCTGCATATTGATTAGCCTTGAAATTTGATTGTTGTAGGACAATGAGGAAGATTAACACCACAAAACATTTTCCAGGCAGATAATCATCTTCCATCATTTCCATTTTTGCCGTATCGCCTTAGGTCAACCACCATGGTTTTTATTCTCTTTCCTGGAGAAGTTGAACTTTTTTATTTCACTTTATAAAACACAATTTTGTTCTTTCTGTTCTTAGATTTTTTCACAGCTAATTCTTTCTCTTCATTTATACCTAAACCCATATATCACTTCCTCAACAAGACCTTTTCTACCTGTATAAATTGCCTCCTATTAACCCCTATTTATTACCTCACCTTCTTTTTGTTTATAGAACACATTGTCTTCTAAAACTCTGTAGTTTATTTTTATATAATCTTTTGAGATCATGTGATATACAAAGGAATTTGAATATTAAAAATTTGCTACCCATGTAGCTTTGGAAAACCTACTGAATTTTGGCTTTGTTATTTTTAAATTGCATATATTTATAGCCAATTTATAAAATACTTATGAAGAAAAATTATGAATTTAGAAAATGAATGTCAGGCCACAATATTTGCTACATATTAGGTAGTTGATGTGTAAAGTGAAGGAAGTTTGGTGTAAGTCATGAAAACAGAAACTTTTTTATTTGACATAAAGCACTAAGAGACAGTAACTGAGAAGCAGCAGTATAACTTCTGGTGCAATTTGTGTGTCTTTAGTATGTTTGAGATCCAGACAGAGGAAGCTGCAGTCTCCTTATAACCACTTCTAACATATTTCACAGCACTAGGATGCTCGCTTACATGATCAAGGTTTTTGCTTCTTCAACTATAATTAGGTGAATAGATACTATACACATTTATTTATAAGTGTATATATATGCAGAAATAGTTGTTGCATATAATACATATTTCATATATATGCCCTTAGATATAGACATTGATCAGTGCTTACTTTTCTGAGTCATTTTTTTCTCCCTGTCTTTATGGAACCAGACAAAGCATTTAACTGAAATCAGTGCTTAGGGTGGGGGTGAAGGTGAGGAAGAAAGCAGCCACTGCAAACCAAGAAGGAGCCAAAGTACCAGGAATGTATGTGCCAGAAGAGTTGATAGGGTTCCTCACGAGAGTCTTAACTTTGTCACGAAATTAATTCTTTTTCTTCATCGGTATTCTTTGCCCTGCCACAGTTTTGTGCATCTCATTTTTCCTTCCCTCCCCTTACCCTCCCCTGCCTCTCCCCCTCCTCCTCTCTCTCCCATTTTTCTCTTTTCTCCTCTCTCCTGTTTCTCCTCCTCTCCTCTCTCCTCCTCCCCTCTTGTGCACAGCTCTCAGTGTTCCCAGAAAAATGGCAAGAAGATTTAGAAATAAAAATAAGAGGTGAAAGCTGAGATCAGGTGGAGACCTTTTTCTCTTGATGGGAGGAAAGGAACTCCAGAAGCACCATAGGGGCATTTATTTATACATTTGACAACATTAATATCATGTGACACACAGTTGCATAGCAACTAAGGACTAGAGTTATCTCAGGCAAGATGTTTTCTCAGGACTGAAACAATTTGACTGCTTTAGGCACTCTGGATTTGTCTTGCTCCCACACATGTGACCAATATTATGTGTAGTTTTGATCTCTAAATGTCTCTGTAAAAATATGTAGCTGTTGTCTGTTAACAGTCTACAGAGGTTTAAATATTAGAATATCCATGCTTTTTAGAAAATAGCAGTTCCATTTTATGTTCTCGGGTGTTTGATATCCAGATAAGATAGTAACACTAAGCTTACTGCCTCCATTACAATGTAATCTCATTAATCTTTTCTTCTGGTTGTTCAACTGAAGCTTGGAGACCAAAAAGTAGAGAGGTAGATAGACTAAGGGGATAACCAATATCGGCCCCAGCGCTCTGAAGTCAATGAGGAATGAGGACTGAGGACATAGGAGAACCCCTGCTTTGACGTATAATCTAAAACGAAGAATTTTTTAATTATAACTCTGAAAGACCAATGTTATCACTGAATTTACATTTTTGAGACAAGGGGCAAAGTTTTCATTTATGGAAAATATGGTTTGTTTTTATATGTAATCTTTTTAAATACCACCATTAATGTAAATCTTAAGGCAATATGATTGTGTCAACTAAAGGCAAAATGTTTTTTGTCTGAGGATGGAGAGAGATAGTAAAAAATGCTTTTAAATCAATCACTTTTAGGGAAAGATGTAAAGGCCTCTTGTAGTGCCAACTGTAATGGAGAGAGAGAAAATGGCTCTATTCCCTGAGAGGCAGAAGTTCCAACCTATGACTCAAAGTTTTGAAAAGGCCAGGATTGCTACTTGTGGTTTAATTAAAGTTATTGAGTGTTGCAATATGTCAGGACACCATAGATTGATGGGTATATGGGGGAGACATAAGGTGAGAAATATCCAAAATGGACTTGTGCATTCTGTCAGGTTAGCAACTTAGTACTTCTGTTACTGTGCACCTGTAGCTGCCACACGCAGAGGCCATCCGCATTTCTTTCCAGCAGCCCTTTAAAATGTTTTTCCTCAATTCCATGTTTGGATCCAATAGGTATCAGAACACTCAAAATCCTTGGGTGTCCTGTTTTTATTTATAATTTTTAAATATTTGTCAAGGGAAGAATGAGCAGTTGAGCGATACAAGAGTCTGGGGTGATTGGAGGAGTGTTTTAAGTCAATTGAATCATAAACTTGATTTCATTTTTGTATTTGGGCTCCTGCCTCTAGCTGCAGCTTCTGCTCCATTGCTTTGGGCCTGGGTGAGCTTCTGGCAGGAGCTCCGATGACCTGCCTTACTGCTGCTAAAGGGCTTCACTGCCCACACCTCCCCCTCCCCAGGGGACACAGTGGTCCGCTCTGCAGCCATGGTGACTGCTGGCTGACCTAAGGCAGTGGGCATGCTGGCTGCAACTCCTGTTCTGCTCGTTGGATGACCCCTGCTGCTGGGGTCCCATGTGCAGTGCTATTTGCACCCTGTAAACTTTTGGTGCCAGAAGTGTCCATAAGGGCAGCAGGGTTTTTTAGGGGCAGCAGGGTTTTTTGCCTGCAGCATATGCCACAGCTAGGCAGAGTGCAAGGGCTAACAGGCATCCACGAAATCCCAGCTGGGTCCACACAGGACTGGAGTGTGGGACCCTCCCTGCACCTGACCTGCACTCCTCCCCCAGGTAGCATCACACTACTCCAAGCCAGCCACACACATTTTAAAAGAATTTTCATTTTTGTCTTCCAGAGTTTCTTTATTTGATTGAGCAAAGCTAGAGGGTTTAGACTCTATCAGTGGGACTTTTGTTCTACCTTCCTTTCCTCATTCAGCACTTGATTCTAAAGTAGTGCTCTGAGCCAAGTCCTTTGTAGCTGTAAAACTCCTTCTAATCAAAATACAGAAAAGTAAACAGAGGAATCAAGTGTGCAAAAATACTTCTACACACTATACCTCTGTGGGTCTTGAGGCTCTATGTGTCCCATTTTTAATTACTAATAAATAAATACACCTTTTTCCTTTTTGTTTCTTTGAGGTCTATTTATTTATTTATTTTTAATTTAATTCTTTTAGGGTCAGAAGACCTCCACGCCCCAAGGTTTACACTTGATAATTGCCAGTACTGATGCGCTCTTGTGCTGAACGTCGACACTACCAACGCACTTCACCTTGTTGCATGCAAATGAGAAAGTCCTCTGACCCACTTGTTTTTCCTTTCCCAAGTCCCTCCTGGTACAGGAGCTTACTGTGTCCTGCTCAGCTGTCAATGTTCTTGGGGAAAAATGGCGGGAGGATTTATAAATAAATATGAGATGTAAGTTGAGGACAGATGGAACCATCTCTCTCTTTATGAGAGGAAAGAAATTGAACAACCACCTTAGGGGCATTCATTTATACATTTGACAAAGTTAGTATCACACAACATAGGGTTGCCTTGCAACTAATGACTGGAATTATCTTAGGCACGATATTTTCTCAGGACTGAAATAGCTTGATTAATTTATGCACTTTGGTCTTGCCTTGCCCCCGTACATGTGACCAATTTCCAGCTTCAGCCACTCTATACACCTTCTCTCTGCCTTGCTTATCAAGAGAAATAAATCTCAGATTCAAGAAACAGTGAACTTAAATTCATGGAAAAAGTGAACTTTGAATGGGAGTGCCTGGCACTGTGCCCCAATACCAACTTTCTCTTTGTAATTAGTAATAGCATACCAATCACTTATAAGAGTGGCTTATCAGGTATGATAAATTATAAGCTTACCATACTAATCTAGGACCTGGGTCAAAGCAGAGCACAGAAGGTCAGGATTCATTGTGAAAGAGATTTTGATACCAGGCAGTTACTCCTTACTCACTTAAATTTAGAAGTAAACTCCTATGTGATCAGCCCTGATAAGATTAATTCTCTAAAACAAAGAACAAGAGATATTAAGAAACAAAATTTGCACAGTCTCTTTCTAAAACACACAATAGTATGCTATCCAACTTTCAAATTTTTCCAAAGATATTTTACGTCTTATTTCATAAATAATAATATGCCAGTAAAGTAAGCAGTATCCATAACAAAATTAATAACAATTGGTATATTACAGCTCATATCTAGATATCCCTGTAAAGTCCCATGTGCTCATAGGTGGGGTGTTTTGGAGGCGGTTGAATTTAGGGTGTGTGAATGCGGACCAGGGTGTCTGATAACTAAACTAGCCCGTTGATTGATTTAGCACAGTTCTGGATAGGATAATTGGATGGCCCGCTAAGGTTGTGGGTGGCACCATTCAGTGTGTTTATAGCCTTGATGGGATATTCTGCCTGCCCTGACATGGACTGTTTCTACTCTGCCATGCTGCCCTATCTTTGAGCCAGCTGGCCATGGAATGAGATCTTTACAAACTATAAGATGGAAGGAAGCTTCCCTCTTTCAACTTGTGAGTGTCAGGCATTTTGTCCCAGCAACAAAAAAGTAACTGAGACACTCTTATTACGAACATTTCACAGTGAGTTGAGAAAACTGAACCTTAGAGAAACAAATGCCTCGACAAAGTCGGAAGAACTCAGTACGGCACCCAAATCAAGTGCAGCTCTTTCTCGTGGGTGACCTTATAAGAAGAATCCGGGGGGAGGTTTCAGAAAGGAAATGAAGTAATGTGAGCTAGATGCAAGGTGCTGCAGGGAAGACAGGATGTACAGTCCTTATCAGACAGCAGCTGCTCTAGTGACACATGTTCACAGAGACCACAAACTTCCGACCCGTGGCAATTTCCGGAGAAAAGCTGCTCATCGTTTAAAAAAATATTTACTTTTTTCTCTCAGGAGGCAAACTAGGTGTTTGAATACCTTTAATCTACTTGTAAATCAAAGCTTCAATTGATAATATTCCATCCTTTATTAAATTAAAGACATTACACGAGTTGATAAAGTTTATTTTTAGAGGACAGGTGTGTGTTTTTGAATGGGTTACCATAAAGGATCAATAAAGATAACCAAGAGTAAAAGGGGAATTTCCCACTCTAAACAATTTCGAAACTTCTATGCTTTCTGGGTTAGCTCTTTGAACTTTCTTATTTTCCTCTGTGGTGAAACATCTCCTTACACATGAAAAGGAGTTTGGAAAGTCTGAGCTGGTAGTTTTCTTCTCGACTTGAGATGGTGCAGGTAAAAACACTGTGTTCAGAGCCTATAATACTTTAAGAGTAGTTAAAGATCAGCTCAGGAAACCACTGCAGTCAAATACTGACCCTACTTTAGAGCATTTTACAAACTAATTTCAGGCTTCTTACATGTGCAAAACATTCTGAGGGACTCGTTTCAAAGACAATGGTGTGGGAGTGGTAATTTGACATAGGGATTTTAGGATAGACTGTGGGCTCTCAGAGGGCTAGACAGATGATTTGTGTTTAGACTTTGCTTGGTAAGTGCGTAATGACATCATAGGGGCTGAAAGGAGCTGCTTCCCCCCTCCTGACTTACACAGGGGGAGAGCAGCCGCCGATCAGAAGGTCTTCAGGGCTTGGGCCTTTCCTAGAGCAGGCTGCCCTGATGTTCATATGTCCTAAAATACTTTTGATGGGTTGAACTGGATTTCACTGATGCAAGATATCCGAAAAATGAAAATGCAGGCCACAAAAGGGAATTCACCAGAAAGCACGAGCAACCAAGGCAGACATGAAAATGATCATAGTATATAACGAGTAACTGTAAGATACTATTCTTGACAAAGTAAAAGGAACAAATCTTTTTTAAAAATACCTTTATAAAACTGACAAAAGAAGAAATAAAAGTAGTTAATTGTTAAAAGTATTGAATCCATGACTAAATACACCCTACTTAGAAAAGAAATTTAAACAAAAACACTAAACCCCTCAGGTCCCAGATGGTGTTATGTTATGTGCAGAGCATTTAAAAAGAAGGAAGGAATTGTAATTCCTTAGGAACAGTGAAAGAGCAGATTAGGAAAACACTGCAGCCAAATACTGAACAGCCTGTTCTTTCTACTCATGAAAACAGATGAAAATAAGTTTTGAAAATAAGTTTAGAAAATTGAATTCAGTAACATATAAAAATAATATACCACAAGAAAACTATGTTTATTGCAGGAATATGTTTCTTTTTCTTTGAAAGTCACTTCCCAAATAATTACTTCAGAAGATGTAGAGCAAATATTTGGGTAAATTTAACACCAAAGTCATGATAATGTAAGTCCATAGCATGAAAGGATGAACTGCTTTTGAGGTATAGCTTGTAGATTATAGAGAAGGGAAATCCATAGAGAACATTATACTTGATGACTGAGAATATTTTCCCATGAAATCAGAAATGAGATAGATGCTCAGTATCACAATTATTCTAAAAGTGTTTGTACTAATGCAATAATTACTGAAGCTAAGTAAATAAAACTAAAATATGAATTCATAAGGCTTGGAGAACAGAGTCAAATTACTTTCTTTTTTTGGCGGTATCAGGGATCAAACTCAGAACCCTGTGCTTGCCAGGCAGGTGCTTACTCCACTGAGCTATACCCCCAGCCCTTCAAATTACTTTAAAATGATTATTATTTGAGAGAATTTTAGAATCACATAAAGCTAGAGAAAATCATTTACTCTTTTCTCCCAATGGGTACATCTCACAAAATTATAGTACAATATCACACATAGGGTATACATGCTGATAAATTAGAGAACAAATCCTTTACCACATGACTTCTCCTTATTGTCCTTTTAAAGAATGCTAGGACATTAAAAGCCCAAAGTGAGAAATAATAGCTTGCTATCTTTGGCATCATATGGAAAATGACTTCTTTGCAGATTATAGATCTAACTATGTAAAACAGACTAATAAATATTATCATTGTAATCTTTATCTAGCCTAGGAACATGTTCATAATAAAGGAAGCAATATTTCAGTGTAACATTAACAATGTCCTTGCTGAGAGAATAACCAACGTCTTTCTTCTGCCATCATGTTTTTCCACTAAAAAGCACATACTTGCATATATAAAATTCATTTTAAAGGGACTAAAATAGGCAACAGTAATTTATGGATATAGCGTGGTTCAATATGTTCTATATGAGCTTTTATTTGACTACTTTTTAAGAGCAACTTCAAATTTTCTAGCTGTGATGGTTGATATATTGTGTCAACTTAGGGAGTCGAGAGAGGTTCGGCTGAGTGACTCAGCAGTTCTGCATCTTGGGGTAAAAAGAAGATGCCCTTACCCTTCTGGGATGTTGTTTATTGTGCTAATTTGAGAAGTTTAGAAGGTTAACTATGTGGCTCAGAAGGGAGCTAGGGTGCTTACTTTGTATACATCCTGAGCCTGTGGAAGAGGAGGGTATGGAGATCATGTGAGAGCTACATGCCCACTGGGTGGGGATAGGGGGTTTACAAAGTAAGGGAGGTAGAAAGAGGCTGCTTTCCTGCCATTCCTCCCTTTTGCTGGTTGTTTTTGCTGTGCTCTGCTGCCATGAACGTTTGCCCTCTGCCATGTGCCACTCTGCCTCAGAACCAGCCAAGTATGGGCTGAAACCTCCACAAACTGTAGGCTAAATAAACCTTTCCTTCCTTCTTTTTAGGCATTGGGTATTTTGTCTCAGCAACAAAAGTAACCAAGACCCTAGCCTTTATTGTTATGCCCATAATTCAGCTTCTTGTCTAGTTGACTTGCTGCTTAAGCCAATTTTTTCTTCTTCCCCCGTTCGTATTACAACTGGGCTTGTGGATAAAAGCTGCAGCTGTGCGGTTCTCAACAGACCAGACTTGGCCAACAGCCTAATAATGTCAGTCAAGGGGATGAGTAGTGTTGAAGGGCCAAAGAGGAGCTTTAATTCGCACGGTCATGCTGGGAAGCACAGATGAAGAGATCTACACTGAGTCATCAAGGTGCTTATAGAACTTCGGGATCTTATAGAGAAAGGAGGAACATAAGCAAGAGTTGGGGATTTGCGTATCCAAGCTATTTCCAAGCTGGCAATGCTGGGTAAGGTGTCTGGTTGATCAGTATCTTAGGACTGGCTTCAGGAGGTCCTGGGAGAGCCACCACCACTTGAAATAATTTGGGTCCCCTCATAAGATAAACGCTCCTTCTAGGAGGCAACCTCAGTTCCCATCGGGGGGTAATTTCTTCCAATTAGGCACGGGGTGGCCTGTGAGGCTCAGCTGTCCCTGGAATCTGAGGCAGCTGCCACTTTAGCACAATGACTCCAGACTTCTAGGCGTTGTTTCAGATTCCTGGAACTGGATGATGTGAAGTCCAGCACTTTGATAGTTGTCCCTACATATCCAAAAAGTAATTATTTTCATCTTAGTGTCTTTAACTTTGATGAGGGTGAGATAAGGTAGGTAAATTTAGGGCGAATAAACACTGTAACACTCCTTTAAGCAATTAACATGCCCGCATGCAGGGCTGAGCAAAGAGCCACCCAAAGTTTTAGCAGTAATACCAGAGGCATATAAAGTGATGGGAGAGAGGCCAAGCTATGTCCTGCTTTTAGTTACCATTGCAGATTTAGCCTCTAAATCCCTGTTAGAACACTCTTCATAACATATCCATACACTCAATTCTTACAATGCTAATTCTTTTTTTATTTTAAAGAGCAAAACACAATGAAACAATGATACAGAATTTCAAAGCAAGATAGTAGGAAATTAACAATGGTTATTATATTGCATATGTTATCTTCAAAGTAGTTTGCTCAGATTACAACATATAGGCATGCAAAACTGACCATTTCGCATGTTTTTCTTTAAACAAATAGCAATAGCTATTTCCAGAGAAACAATTTAAAACTCTGACACTAAGTCTAAGAGTGTAAGTTACTATGACAAAGAATTAATTGTAAGGATACAAACAAGAGTGAAGAGGAAAATATGAGAGACACTTTTAACACTACTTTCAACTACTCACGTAAAAACCAATGTAGAAAATTTAACTAATTCAGCCAGCTTCCTTTATCTGGTAAAAACTACTTTGCAATGAGTTGTAGTGTGAACTATGGAGGAGTGATGCTTCAATCTTAATTGTCAATATGATTGGCTTAGAAGCCACGTAGGGGATCAGAACGGTACTCTTCTGAGTGTGTCTAGGTAGGTCGTGGAAGTGTGACTGTTGGTTTGTATGTGATAGCCTTCCCATTTCTCTCTGGCACCGTTCCTCCAGTCTGCTTCACAGCCACCATGAGCAGATTTGCTATCCAACACCCTTCCACCGTGATATTCCCATCCTGGTGACAGTCAACCACGCACTGAATCATCTGAAGCATGAGTCAAATACACTTCTTGTTCTTTAAATTGTGAATGTCAGGTAACTTGTTCCAGCCATGGACAAATGGACTAATACAAGTGTGTTTTTAAACAGATACAAGAAACTTTTGGCTCAAGCAAGTAATTTGCTCTTCAGAATAACATTTTAACATTAAACTGTGTAACTTTTGAACTAATATTTTCAGTTATTTCACTATTCTTTTAGTCTTTAGGGAAGTCACTGGTGTCACAATTCTGCCTTGGAACCGGTAAAATAAATGTACTAGATTTCCCTTACGCAGTCAAATTATGTAACAATCATAAATATAGTCTTTATAGTAGATTTTTAACTAATTCCTTTGGTAAGATGAAAATTATTTTGAAAACTCCAATGTTAAAGTTTATAGCCTACAATAATAATAAATATTAAAAGATTTACAATAAACAGAATGAAATAGTTAGCAAAGAAGGCAACTTTAGTTATTTAGGATGTTTTTGGTTACGTGATCTCAAAATAGCTATAACCGCTGCTGTTGTATTGAAATAGTTAAAAGAAATAAAGCAATTCACAGGTGAGTTATATTAATGGAAACAAAATCTCTTCTTTGTGAGTTATGTTTTCAAGATTACATCTTCTCTGAAACAAAAATAATTAAATAATGAAGACTTAGGAGCTTTTTTAAACCTTAGAAAGAATGTGTATTAATCTTTCTTGGTAAAATAATGCTCTTGTACTAATATAACAAATATATCAGAGGAATCAATCCAAAAAATAGTTCCATATAAATATATGGCAATGGGGAATTTATGGTGGGAAATAAAATCTACTGAATTTTCTCCTATTTCCAATGAATAATACTATACCTGTCTTATATTAATACATCATTAATTTATTAATTGAATGTACAAATACCTTTTATTGCTTAAGTTTCTCAGCATTGCAATAGATACAATGAACTGGATACAAAGACATTTTTAACCTAGTCCCCCAAGATTTACCAATCTAAAGAGGAGAAAAAAGAAAACAAATTAAATACGGTAAAGATCAAACTAAAGTGCAGAACAATGACAGAAACATAATGTCATACTGAATCATTTGCTAAATGAGAGTGTTAGGTTAAAAATTTTATAGGAAAGAAGTAAGTCATCTCAGGATACATTGGTAGGAAACACTCCTCAGAGGAGTTCCAGGAAATGAATGCAAATTGAAAACAGAAATAACTTAATAACTTGTATCACTACAATATTCTCAATGTGAGGTCATTGATAGAATATGGAGACTGTGTACGGGACACACTGTAATGAGGCAGATGGAAGGCTGTGGTAACTTAAAGAACGTCGAATGTGATAAAGCTGAAGTAAAGATGGATGAAACAGTCAGAGTGAAAAAATATTCTCCTTATCTAGCTAATGTTTTAATAGTTTTCTAACCAAAATAAGTACATGCTTTCTAGTTTTCCCAAACGTGATATGCAAAATATTTCCAAGCATAAATGCAACCACATTTTGTCAGTTTTGTACATTTTAGCTAGGCGTGGTGGTACACGCTTGCAATCCCAGCATTTGGGAGGCTGAGGCAGGAGGACTGTTGCAAGTTTGAGGCCAGCCTGGACTACAGAGTGAGTGCAAGTCCAGCCTGAACTGCATAGCGAGACCCTGTCTCACAAAGACAAAAAAAAAAAAGAAAAATCCAAAGTATATTTTACCTATCTAGTACACTTTTTTCCATGCCAATATTGTAGATTCCCTTCTGGTCAATTGTTAAAATAATTCCCAGTTGTTGCACATATCTTCTTAAATTTTTATTTTCTCACTAAATGGAATACATTTATGTGATTTCCCTAATATTGTGCATACTCTTCAGAGATCTTACATGTAAAAATAATTGTGGGCTTTACCGGTCTTATAAAATGACTTACATCCATTATTATTCTTTTTAAAAGTTTGAAAAAAAAAATAAAAGTTTGTGTATGCTTGTTATTATTTATTTGAGTTTTTAAAAAAAGTGACCTATGAAATACTCTGGACCCAGAGAGGGTTTTGCTGTTTATTTTCTTTCTATAAAGACATATTTCTAAGTATGTATTTCTAAGGCAATTTGCTTTTCTCAGTGCATACGGCTATTCTCTGTTTCTGTGTCAATATTATAACTTCAAGGATTTGGGCCATTTCATTCAAGGTATTGAGTCTGTCGGTATCTTATATGCTTTTATCATCTTTTCGCTCTGTAACAGCAGCAATGACTCCTTTCTCATCGCTGATACTTATCATTTGCGTTTATTTATTGTCCCTTCATCTCCTCCCTTCCCCCACTTCCCCTCTTCCTGGATTAGATGGGAAGCTATTAAAAATACAACTTTTATCATGTTAGGTATCTTTATGTTTTCTATTTTACTGATTTCTGCTCTAGTCTTAACTTCTTTCACTTTTTTTTAAAGAGCAGAATATATTTATTGAGGGAAAGAGAGCTTCTGTCCAGGGGAGGGCAGAAGGGGGCCCTAAGTGGGTTTCCCAAGACTTCCTTTACTAATTTAGGCTTAAAGTTTTTCCTTCACCCTGGAGTGTAAGGTAGAACCTAAGATCATTAATTATAGAATTCTTTTCTTCTTTCACAAATAGAGGTTAGTAAACATGGCTTATGGATCAAAGTCCCCTTATTATCTCGTTTAATAAATGCAACATTTTTGAACATGTCCACTTATTTGTATATGGTCAGTGACTGCATTAAATGGGGAAAGAAGGATGGAAGGAGGGTTGAATGTAAAGGTCTTAAAATACGCTAGAGTAGTAAAAAACAGTCTGACAAGCCAGGAATGTGGCACATGCCTCAATTTCAGCACTCCGAGAAGCTGAGCAGGAGGATGGTAAATTCAAACCCGGCAGGGACAACTTAGCAAGATCCTGTCCTAAGATAAAAAAAAAAGAAAACCGTCAAGGTTCATAAAGACTTCTCAAAGATCCTGTCATGGAAATTTGACATCTACAAAGGAATGTGTCTGACTCCTTCCAAAAATGTTTGAAAATATTCTGCACAGTATCACGGTGCAGTGTGCTGACTCAGTTATCCTGTCCTGGACTCTCCATTCTCCGTTCCGTTCCTTCTAAAAAATACTTGTCACGTCTGATCCTTTACTGGTGTGGGTGTCTCAGGGGACTCAATCTAATGCACTTTCCCTGGTTTCTTTAATCTTAAAAGTTGTAGAGTTCCTGCTTTGAAATAGCATAAATTTACCCTCACAGTGATCATTCCTCCAAGCTGGGGTTCCTTTTCCACAATAACTGTTCATTGTTACCACAATATATCTTTACAATTGTTTATATTCCGTACATTGTGTATAGTTCTAGCAAGTAAGTGTATGAGTTTGTGTATTTGTGTGTGCTTGGGGGTGGAGCAGGTCACACTCCTGCAGAGGAAGCAGGAACTGGCACATTCTTTCTCACTGTTCAGACTGCGACCTTTCGCCACCAGGACTTTTCTTGAGGCTGTTTCTACCCCTTTTCGCCATCAGTTTTAATCTTTGAACTTGTCTTCGTATCCCATGAACTGGTGTATCTTTAGGTAAAACAGACAGGAGATCCCGTGTCAGCTGACTAAAACAACAGCTATTCTCTTGTGAAGCAAGAGAGTCAGACATATGGCACCTGTATTAAACCTGATGAGCGTAGATGCACATAGCAGATAATTTAATAATAAATTTTATTATCTTATAGATTCAAAGGTGGTAATTTCAGCAGTTTAAATCATGAGTGTTTTCTTCCCATTTTTCTATTGTTTATTAGTTGACATTATTTCTACTAGTAGTCAGAAAATTGCTTTATTTAATCCAAAAATTATGTGTAGGTAGAACAACCAGAAAAGAGGAAAATAATGTGTCTATACATAAATACACATGAATGATTGTCTAATGTTGAATGTAGTTTCTAGCTTTTCACTGTACTGCTGATATGGGCTAGTGGTAATCTGTCAGTGAGAATTTTCTAATACCCGTGAGCATGTCTCTTTTTCAAGGTCTTCTCAAATTCTCAAACCATTTGGTCCACCACCACTGACGTATTATTTGGAGTAACTCCCTTTCCTTCAATCTTCTGGCTTCCTGCACCTATCCCTGCCTAAGTATAATTCATATTCTAATCCTTACATTACTTCCCTTCATCAAGTTCTTCATACATGAATCTGTGGTGACTTCAGCATCCTAGCCTAGGTGCACTGCATCTTTGAGAAAGTCCATTCCAGGTAATATATCCAATTCCTTACCAGGGACTCTTGAATCCATAACAAGCAAGTTCAAGTTATTTTAACTATTTCTCAATGATGTTCTTAACGCTAAAATGGAGCTAATTTTTATGAGTCTATAAGGTAGGGGTGAATTTTTATGAGTTAGTATACATAAGGTGCTATAAATAGTGGGTGGCTGAAAGGTTGTGCTGAACAAATAATAGAAATTAAGCCTTAATAGCCTCATATAACTCAATTTCTGGCATAGAATTGATAGCATTATGTGTATTTGGCCCATTTAATATCTACTTTTCAAGTTTATATTATTATAAATCTCTTTGGCCATATAAGGTGAGTGCCTAGACAGAACCCAATCTCTAGCATAAAAGTTAATAAGGGAGTTACCTATGGGCTAGAAGTTATGTAACCTGTAAAAATTACTGAAAAATATTTGCCCCAAAGAAATCTTTGTTACTAATCTTCAAGCTCTGGAACTTTTTGTTCCTAACATTTATCTTAACCTCCTAACAGGAAACTTTCAAACCACATGAGTAATTTGAATTTTTTGTGTGTGTGCTATTGCCCAAACCTTATAGAGAAATTTTATATGACACAGAAGTGGGTGGAAAGCAGCAAAATCAGATAAAGAAGAAACAAAACTGAGTTCTTGCAATCAGTGGTAAAACCTTGGCATCTGGAGATTTACTGCTACTAATGTGTAGTGACACCGAAGGCAGAAAAACTCAAAGTCCAGGTGTACAGTTTTGTAATCACCAACTCACCAGGACTAGCTGGGTGTCCCAAGAAGGCTGTGCTAAGCCTTACCTGAATCCTTCCCAGCACCGCTGTGTCCAAGACCTTAACTGAATTCTACTTCCTAAAGGTTTCTCTCTGAAAGTCACTGCACTGAGACCTAAGCTTCTAGCACATACACCTTTGCTTGGAGGATGCAGTCGTACCTTAGCAAACCATAGAACCACTTCAGACAGCAACAATGTTTAGCAATTGGTGCTGGTTGTTTTTGATACACGTCCCTGGGGGAAAGGCATTGAGTTAAGTTCTGTTTCAGATTGAATAAAGCTATGCCCCCACAGTGGGAATTTCCAAGGAAATGCCAGAAGGCCCAAATAATCACAATCATAATTTTTTGATGTCTTCCAAACTCTTCTCCCCCCCTCATGTGCCCATTAGGCTGTTTTTTCCATGAATACTATAGATGTAAGACCTTTAGCTTTTTAAGATTATTGTCAGGCTAATGAGAAGGCAATGGAATTGATTAAAGTAAGCTTTACAAAACTCACTATTCTCAATTCATGAAACTCACTATTCTCAATTCATGCGTTTCTTTGTTTTTTAGTAAATATTATTTTTCTCAGTGTTTGGAATTTTCTGTATTCTCAGAAAGTTGTCGGTGTTCTTACTGTCTTTCTCAGTCTTGTTGATTCTGTGAGAGTAGGAGTCTATATATCTCATGTCCAGCCAAACAGTGCATCAAGTCAAGATGATGAGATATGCCTGCACTTTGACAGAAAAATATTGATGCCCTAGAACATACATTGGGGAATTTATATTGGTCTTTGAAAAGCATTATGTAAAAAGCATTAGTAAATCTGCAAAGCGAAAGAGGAGCAAATCTTGCCAGGTGAATAAGGCAGGAAAACAACTTTTATATTTTCAAAATTGTCTATTTATTTTGATTGAAAAATTGTGCATACTTATGGTGTGAAATGCGATATTTTGGTATATTTATATTGTACATTTTTTTGGTATTGGGAATCAAACTCAGGACCTTGGGCTTACCAAGCAAGGCACTGTGCCGCTGAGCTATGTCCCCAGCCTTGCACGTTGTTGACTGATTGGCTCAAGCTAATTAACATCTATCATTTCACATACTTCTTATTTTTTGTGAAGAGAACATCTAAGATCTCTTAGGAATTTTCCCATATACTATACGTTATTATTTATAGGAACCACGTTGTACAACAGTATCCAGAACTTATTTCTCTTGCTCATGAAATCTTGTACCTTACACTCTTTAACCAGCACATCCTAATTTTTTCCTTCTCTTCAAGCCCTGGGAATCACAGTCTTCTTGCTCACCCTTTAAGAACCCTGAGTTTAAACAGAAGTCAATTCAGAGGTCTCTGTCATATAGTCAGCCTTCAATATGTGCAGAGTAAGTGTCTTAGTCACTTCTCTCATTGCTGAGACAAAATACCCTGTATCCAAAGTTAAAGGGGGAGCAGTTTATTTAGCTCACAGCTTGTAGGGATTTCAGTCCATCATCAGTCAACTCCAAGGCAGGGTAGCAGAGCAGAAACTGCCCGCGGTGGGCAGAAGGTAGCAAAACCAGCACAGGGGGTGGGGAGACAAGCCTGTTTCTGTCCCTTATATTGTAACCAGTCTACAGGAATAAGTCAGTGCCAATCCAATCCACGGACTGATTTAGTAATTACTCAACCTTAGTCCTAGCACCCTTAATTGTAGTACTGTACTGTGAATCAACCACACACTCCAAGTTCAGCCACCTCTGAGAAAGCCCCACCTATGACTACATGAGGCTTTGGGGGATATTTACACACAGACTGTGACAGGAAATTTGTAATGCTTTAGAAAATTTGCACTTGTATCGGTACTGGCTCGCATCACCAACTTCAGTGGCCCTATACATTCTTGTCTGTAAGTAGTGAATTAAACATATATGTTAATACATTGGTTATAAAGACCAGGAAACATAAAACTTCATACTCAATCTCTATTAATCCACACAATGTTTTTTTTAATTTTTTTAAAAAATAAAAGTACAAAAACATATTAACAAACAGACACCAATTAGCATAAAAAATAGTACAATCAGAACTAATCTATAGACAAGGTGACCTGGTCTCAACAGTGGTTATTGCTTTATCCATTGATATCTTCGAAGTGTAAATATATGAACCCATATACAGACATGCAAAATTAGTCAGACAATTAATCCTCTCAACAACAGAAAAAACACAAAAACCAAAAATCCAAAGACAAAAAACAAAACTGGTAAACAACAAGAATAACAACAACAAGAACAAAACCACCAATAGTTGCTGCTTTGCATATTGATATCTTCGAAGTGTATCCACACAATGTTTTGGGATTTTTTTTTTTACTTGGTTTTGAAACTTCTGTGAGACAGGGCTGACTTATTTTCCATGTGGAATGTATTTATTTCATGATTATTACTAAAAATAATTTTGCAGTACAGAGATAAGGTAATAGGTGTCCAGCTTTAGTATGGAACTCAATTAGTCTTAAGGTAGACGTAGTTTTAAATGTACTGAATAACACATGGAAACAAACCTCAAACCCATCAACTAGTCCACAAGTAACATAAATGTCTTCTTAAAGCCCAACATTATTTATAGGAAGATAACAAAATTTAATTTCCAATACCTTAAAATCCACTATGTCCAGAATCCTATGCAAAAGAACATGGTAATCACAGTCTTTGCCATTAAAAATACCACAACTAGATTGTTGAACTCTAACAATCCTGTGAGGAAGAGATCATACTGATCCTTCAGAAATTCTTCAACAAAAAGACTCATTTTATGAGGCCATCATAATGGTAGAAAAGCCAAAGACCTTAAAAGAAAAAGAAGCAAACAAATCACATTTTTTGTTTTGGAGACAAGGTCTTATAGTGCAATTCTCTGAGATAGAAGAAAGGGTTGCCCGTTAGCAGAACTGAAAGACGTTTCTCTAGGGAGCATTTGTGAGTAAAGAATGAGTACAGAGAAAGACAGATTAACAGAGACTAGATAAATCTATTCAATAACTCAGAATCATTCTAAGAAGAGTAGAAAGTCAACACCATGTTACAAATTAGGCATTAATTATGTTCAGATATTCATTTTAGGGCCATCATTTAAGCTTCTAAAATGCGCAGGAAAAGCTGGAGTGAAATGCTACCCTAGAGAAACGTGTGCACTTAAGGTACTATAGGAGCAGCCGCATGGACAAGGAAGGAATTTTGTTGAATTAAGGGCATGATTAGGAATTTCAGCCTGTGGCTGACTCTGAAGGCATTTAAAGGGAGAAGCTGGAGGGACTGGGGAGAGGGAATGTGCATCAGGAATGGGCCACATGCTTTGATTCAGACCCTGAGGGCAGCACTCCTTTAATGAAATAAATGATACAGAAAATGGGGCAAACACTGGATTCAGTGGATAATGCAAACGAAGTGTTCAGTTTCTGCGACCTGGGTGGACTTCGGTGGGGTGTTTCTAACACATTTGGTTATGTAATTCCAGACCTGTGCTTAGGAGCCTGACCAAGAGGATGGTGTATTTTACACATTGTGGGTCTATTTGATATAGATATTTTCTGGGTTTTGACATATAAAGTGCTTTTCCTTGGCAGTGGAGAGTGTTATGTGTGTGCCCTGGACTGAAGCGCTCATTCCCTCAGCTGCTGTGTGCAGGCATCTGGTGAGCTCCATTTGAATCTTTAGGGTGCAGAGGCACACCTGTCTGCCCTTCAGCTCGGTGCCCTGACCCTGGGGGCATAGTGGAGGCATTGCAGTGAGTGGGCGCCATGGGCGTCATGGGCCAGGGGCAGGTGCCAGGGTGCACGGGGACCACTCCTCACCTGGGCCTCAAAAGAAACAGAATGAACGGGGGCCCGACCTTCCACATAATGTGAAGAAACTGGGGACATGCTGAGTAGGCAGTGGAGTGTTATCCCTGGTCCCACTTGCTGCGTGATACACGTGATCTCTGCTGCCCAGGGTCAACACCGGTCAGCACTGCGGAGTGAAGCGCAGCTCCGTGCTCCCTGCCTCACAGCAGTAACTGCTTTCCGCCTCCTTCTCACGTTTAGCTCTTCAGGAGGTGAGTATGCTGAGCGTTTTGACTCCAATAGATGCACGGAAATGAAGCTTAACTGACTTGTAGAAACCACAGAACGTCTCAGGCAGAAGAAAAAATCAAACATGGTTCTATTCTCTAAAGGCAGAATATGGAGATGCTTCTTTTACCTTGTCAGAAACTTCAGCTGTCCGTTTTAAGTGAATATTTTAACCAGGGAAAGAACGTCCTTTAACTGACAACTTCTTAGAACTGTACTCTGTGGGTTGATTTTTTTCCCCAAAGAAAAGACAACATGGGAAGACCAAGTTATACCTTTGACTGTGGTACCTGAGGTTACATATCTATATAAATGTATTCTGATGTTGGCCAATTGGTTGGTCTGGAAGATGTGCTGACTTTGATCTGACTGAATGATAATAGACTGCAGACGTACAGGACAGGGCCGAAGGTGTTCATCCGAAATGATGAATAAAATAGGAAAGATATTTATCCAGATTGAAATGCCAAGAAGCACTATTGTCCTATGTTCCACAAAAAATATTAGATAACAACCAAAAGGTGAGTGCCCGAGCCGCAACCTGTTTCTACACATAAACATCATACATAAATTGTTTCACCTGAAAAATGTCATTGTGAAATGGCATTGCAAACAGTTAACGTAGAACATGACGTGGTAACAGGAGTGATGTCAATAAGTAAGGTTTTCCTCAGGTCTCGTACAATAAACAAATTACCGATGATGTTTCACAGTCTTGTTTTGAATTTAGGAATGAGTGTTCCAGGGGCCAGGTTTTAGGAAAGCTCACCTTTCGCTTTTGTCACTAAAACTTCAGAATTCACCTGAAACTAAAGGAGGACGTAACTGCTACACATCTGCTTCCTTTACACATTTCTCTTCCTTTCACCACAAGAGCTACGTAATTTAAAGGAAGTCAGTGCTAACTTTTCTTAGCGACAAGCAGTTATATATTTTAAGGCTGTTTTGGGGGAGGTTGTTGGAAGTTTTCAATTTCATTCAGTTTAAGATTTGTTTAATCAAGGTTGTACTTTGTAACTTTAATATATAAAGCTCTGATAAAATATATTACAAATTTAGCAATAACTAAATTTAAGAGAAGATAAAATGAGAGCATTAATAGGAAACATACAGAACCTGATATACGTTAAAATACAATATCTAATTGTGCTTCTCAGATCAGCTTATTCTTCAGTATTTTATGTCTGAAATAGTAGTTTCATCACACTAACTTAGATGAAAAAAATCCCAAGTCATCCTTGCTTCTTTCCTTCTCTTAAATGCTACATCCATCCCACCCATAAATTGCTTTGGTTCTTGTTTCAAATACGTTCAGAAGCACCACATCCGCTACCACCACTGTATTTGAAGCAACAGCAACTCCTATCTGCTCTTTTAGCTCTACTTGTTCCAATTTCTTCTCCTGCTTTTGTAGAAACTGCAAAGCAACCCTGGACACTCCTTTACTATTCTTTAAAGTACCTCCCCATCCACTGAACTAGTACATAACTCTTTGGGGCTTTTGTTTGCTTGTTGCTGGGCTCCATCCATTCTAAAGGTGAGCAGTGTAAAGGCATCAGTTTGTTGTACTTACTGCTGGGTGCCCAGTGCCGAGAAAAGGGTCAGACAGATAAAAGATGCTCCATACTTATTTGCTGAGTTGGCGACTAAGTCAGTGGGTCCAGGGCAGTGAGGAACATGGGAAGTAGATAGAAGGCAGTCACATCGGAACAGGTGGTTAGTGAACATTCTGACCAGCTGAGGGGATCTCTTCTGGCTTCTCGTTTGTAGCTACAAAGCTGCCTGTTGGAGAATTGGATACTGCAGAAGTAGTGTGCAGATATCAAATCCAAATGTAAGATACAGGAGCCTTCTGACTGTGGAGCACCAGGGACACGACCTCGGGGACTGTGTTTGGCGTTGCCCCATTGCTTTCTGGCTCCGCCTCTGCTTTCTTCTTTCTAGATGTCAAGAGTGGGGCAGTTTCTCCCAGTGCACTCTTTCGGTGGGATGCTTCTGCCTTGGAGCCAGCTGTCCATGGACTGAACCTTCTGAAACTGACCTCAAATAAGCCTGTCCTCCTTAAAACCGTGGCTTCAGGTGTGTTGTCCTAGCAACCAGGAAACCAACCGATACATATGGGCATTAGGCAGGACCATTTGTTGCCACTGTTAGCTTTCACATCCAGCCTGATTGTCCAAAATATTTGCACGAATTCAAAAATCAAGCTGCCGTTTGGGTGGTGATGGTATGTTAGTTCAGGACGAGAGCACTGTTGAGATTTTCCCTTAACAGTTGATATTTCAAAAGCTTACCACATTCTTCCTTTTGGGGGAAAGAGATATTGAATCTTCTGCTGAATTTTTTCTAGGTAAGTCCTAAAATCAGTTTTTCTAATTTAGTTGAGGTTTTAATCCATCTGTTGCTATATTCTATATTCAGTGCTTAGGATTTTTGCTTACCAGATCTTTAGAAGGCTTTGACATAGTTCCATTTCCTTTATATACTTTGTACCATCGGTTTCTATACAAGTAGAATGGTTAACAGCAGTATCAAAGTCACTCTCTTCACACCAACCTCAAATAATCATAGTTCTGCCACAGAGTCTACCACTGTCAATCTCAATGTGTATTACTCTTCATAGTTATCTTTGCCCTGTATTAGCTTCTCAAAATGTTTTCTTCAAATTAGCCATGTTGTGAAGCTAATATATAGTTTCATAGCATCTGATATGACAATGGAAGACCTACATAAAATATTATTTTCATTTGGCTGCTTTGAAATTTCATGTGTACAGATTAAATGTATTATTGTTTGCACACATGTGTATGAGTCAACTTTCCATTACTGTAAAAACATCTAAGCTAGTCAATTTACAAAATGAAGAGATTTATTTTGGTTCATAGTTCTGAGGCATTCAGCCAATGATTCATCACCATGCTTGCTGTGAGGCTGCCATGGCAGCACATCCTGGCGCGGGCACACTGTGGAGCAGAGAGCACAGAGCAAAGGTCCTACCTTCCTCGTCAAGGGCACATCCCAGTGACCTAATATCCAACTGCTGGACCCCACCCCTAAAGTTTACACCACCTCAAAGTAGGACAACAGACAGAGACTGAGTCTTTAACACACCCAGGTCTTCGGTAGCACCTCTGAACCAAAGTATAGCATTCTTCCGTTTGACCCCAAAGACTCGTGACCATCTCATGGTACAAAATGGGTTCACTCCATCCCCCAAGAACCCCCTAAGTCTCAACGGTTCAAAGATCCCAGCTGAGCATGGTGGTGCACACCTGTAATCCCAGCATTCAGGAGGCTGAGGCAGGAGAGTCACTGGAAGCTCGAGGGCTGTCCCTTTAAAAAAAAAAAGCAAAAGGAAAAAGTTTAAGTCTAAAATTTCAAGGTAAACTGAACTGTGAACCTTAGTAAAAATAAAATGGCAGTTACATACTTCCAGGATAAAATGGCACAGAGGGAATTCCAAAAGGGAGCTGTAGGGGAAAAGGAAAACATCAGACTAAAAGCAAGACTGAAGCCCATCAGGATGAATCCTAAATCCCAGAGCTGCTTGTCTAGTATCCAGGGCACACCATGGGGCAGGATGTCCCTACGGCCTTGGCTGTGACAGCCCTCGGTGGCCTCTCTCTGACAGGTTTTACATGTTGCAGGCAGTTTCCCCATGTTATGACTCCTGAAGTCACCAGTGCAGCTTTGGTTTCTGTCTGACAGTTCCATGCACCACCCTGTCAGGTGACTCCACAGCTTCTGCATCCTGTGTTCCTGAAAAACACCGGCCTTATGTGAGTGTTGACAAAGCCTGCTACTGGCACAAGCTGTACCTAACCCCACGTAAACCATGGCATCATAGCCCCTGACTGCCTTCCTGGCTGAACAAATCTTTAGGTGCTTATGGATGCTCCTGGGGCCTTAAAGCTCACTTCTTCCAGGACTCTGGCTTGGACAGTCTGCATCCCGAGTGCTATGCTGGGTGGAAATTTCCTTTGCCACATACACTAGTCCACACTCACACTTTGGAGTTCAGCCTCCAGCAGAGTCTCATGGCACGGACAAAATGACTTCAAATCGTTTGCCCCAGTGTAAAACAAGGCCCCCGGCCCTTTTCCCAGCTGAATCTCCATTTCGGTCTGTAACGTCACCCTCACATCCTTTACAGTCTGAATTTCTTCTTGCATTCTGGGCTTCTGAGTGCCCAACAGGATCAACCCAACCTCAGCTTAAGCACGGTAGGATTTCTCTAGCTTGCTCCTCCAAAGCCCTGCTGTGAGCCAGTGCTCAAGCTTCCTGATCCACATGCCTGGCGCAGTCACAGCAACAAACCCACACTTTTGAGCCAGCTTGCTATGTTAGACAGTTTCCCTTTATTAGAATAAGCAACAGAGGTAATGAGCGTACAAAGAGAGAATGTTTATTTTGGCTCACAGTTGTGAAGGTTTCAGCCCATGATTGTCCTTATTGCTTTGGAGTTGAGGCAGAACATCACAGAGCAGTGAACGAGGAAGACACGCTGCTCACTGCATAGCTGGGAAATGATAAAAAAGAGGGAAGAAAGGCCCAGAGGTCCCAATGTTCCCTTGTACACAGCACATTGATCTGATACCCTTCTACCAAACCACAGCTCAAGTGCCACAGGGTCAGGGCCAGGCTCTTACACATGGGCCTTTGGGAAACATTTCACATCTGGAGTGTACCCCTGGATTATGCACATGTACCTCACTCCCTGGGGTACTACTATAGAACTACTCATAGCTCCCTGATCCCCCCTTTGTAGCTATTTCTTTTACATCAATTCAAAACAATATGAAACATTCAGGTAGAATCTGGGCTAGTTTGAGATCTCTGCAAATAATCTCTTTTCTCTTCCCTTTTCAAGTGTTCTAGGTTTCCTTGTGAGGGCAGTGGACATACAAACTTTGATCTATAATTGGACAGCTGTTCCAAAGGCAGGAGCAGACTGTCATCCCTTTACCCATCTCATTTTGAATGAAAATCTCCAGCTGTAGAAAGCTCTAGCAGTAACTCCATTATTCAACTTGAGTTAAACTGCACGTTCTACTTTCTTTTCTTTGTAGAATCTTACACAGGAATAAGGCATCATTTAGGACAATGAATTCTTCGAAAACAAGACATTACATTGAAGGTTTACACAGATCTTAACAAGACTTACTTTGACATAATACTTAGCAGACACAATTTATTCACTCCCTCTTTTTTTGGCAGAACTTTAGTAACATTTACAATAGTTTTATTAGAGGATACACAATAAGTAAGATTGGTTGCCTGCGGTCATCATAAAATCATTATTTTGGCAGGGAAAAATGATTAAGCAATGAGTTACAAAATGCGTTAAAGCCTTGTGGAAAGGCAAGAGACAAAACAGCAAGGAATAAGGATGGCATCACTTTCCCCATTCACGAAACAAAAACAGGACTGACATTTACACCGTCAGAGTCTTCTGGCCTAGGGAAGGGGATTTGGCACAGGGTCTCAGCTATGGTTGATACATTGTGTCAACTTGGGGAGTCTGGAGGTTTGGCTGAGTGACTCAGCAGGAAGCCAGGGTGCTTACTTTGTACACATCCTCAGCCTGTGGAAGAGGAGGGCATGGAGGTTATGTGAGAGGTACGCACCCCCTGGGTGGGGGTAGGATGTTTACAAGGTAAGGGAGAAAAAGAGGCTGCTTTCCTGCCATTCCTCCCTTTTGCTCTGGTGGTTTTTGCTGTGCTGTGCTCTGCTGCCATGAAAGTTTCCCCTCTGCCATGTGCCACTCTGCCTCAGAACCAGCCAAGTATGGACTGAAACCTCTACAAACTGTAAGCTAAATAAACTTTTCCTTTCTTCCTTTTGGGCACTGGGTATTTCGTCTCAGCAATGAGAGAAAAGTAACCAAGACAGTCTCCTATAAAAGATTGACATAAAATATTTCACCTTACATTTTCAGTTACTTTTTTCTTGAAATTTAAAGAAGACATGTTTATAATAAAGAGAATAAAAGAGAAACTAATTTTATTATCAATTTAAGGGTGATTGGCTTTAATACAATGGTCATAAGCTCAACACACGTGCTATTTATCTAATAAGGTATTCAATAATACTGAACAATCCTAAATCCAAAATGCTTTACTTTATATTGTCTCAATAATATCATTGTTTTTGAGGGGGAAGATGGTGCCAAAACCAGAATTTTACAGGATGAAACTTTTTATTATCCTTACTCTGTAAAAGCCATAGTGAGAAAAGCAGAGATATTAGGCAAGAGGTACGTGGCCTCAATAAACACCAAGACCACAGTACAGACACTTAATAAGTATTAAATACATTCTTTTATGCCTGGAGAATTAGATTTAATTAACAGTAGTCACAGGGTCAAGGAGTTAAAGTAGAGCACTTAACTATTTTGGGCTACAGATGACCACCTAGGTGTAAACGACAATTGCAGGCTGATTTCTGACAGAATGTCACCTCTTCAGCCAAGACCCTCTTCATCTGCAGATTTGAGTGTCGCCTGGGAACTGGTGCCCCCTAGTGGTTCTATGAGGCCACATGAGAAGAAGCGGCTACGGCCTGACCTAATGAGCTAATCCCCTGGGAATAGAGTGCAGGGTGGTGCTCTTGTCCTCCCTGCAGTAAAGTGTTTCTTTCTCTGCTGGACACCTTCCCTGAAGTCTTTCTGTCCACTCACTAGTCAAACACATTGTGAATGGGACTGCTCTCATGATTCCTTAGCAAATTCATTACTGTGCATAAAAGGCTACAGATGTTCATATGTTGATTTTATATTCTGCTACTTTACCGACTTTATCAATCCTATGAGTCCATTCTAATAGTCTTTTTAGAATCGAGATTTTTCTCTATATATGATCATATCTGAAAACAGGGATCAGATGCCTTTCTCCCTAAAATCTATGAAATAATTTTAATTTTATCAAATAGGGTTGTTTGCATCTATTGAGATGATCACATGCTTTTTAACCTTCATTCCATTGATGCAGTGTATTATGTTTATTGATTTACAGAGACTGAACAATCCTTGCATCGCTGAGATGAAGCCAACTGGAGCGTGGTGGATGATATTTTACTATTCTGTTTATCTGGCTCGTTTGTGTTTTGTTGAGAACTTTTGCACTCCTGTTGTACACTGGATCTGAAGTGCCCCACCAACTCATGTTTTGAAGCCTTCGTGTCCACCTGATGGTGCTATTGCTCCTGCTATTGCAAGGTGGTGAAAACCTAGACAACAGGGACTTACTGGGGAAAGTAGGTCACTAGGCCCATGCATTTAAAGAGTTTTATATTGTTCTGTTCCGTGTATGATCCCCACCATGACATTCTGCCTCCCCATGCACCCGGAAGCCTGAGACCCCAGTGAACATGGACTGATACATCTGAAAACAGGAGGCCACATAAGCCTTTCCTTCTTTAAGTAGGTTGTCATAGTAACAAAACTCTGAGTAACACATTCATTAGGGAAGTTGATTTTATAGTTTGTGTTCATTTTCTTTTATGCAGGAGTGGGAAGGTTATTCTGGTTTTAGTAACAAGATAATCCTTGTCTCAGAAAATTAGTTCTTTAGAGTACCTTCTTTTTCAATTCTTTTGAATAATTTAAGAGGAACTGGTATTTGTTCTTGTGGAGAAGTTTGGTAAAATTCAGCGGTAAAACTAGTCCTTCACTGAGTGACTTGTAATTACTGATTCAATCACAGAAGTTGTTACTGATCTGTTACTTTTTTATGTCCTAATTATTCAATTTGGGGAGCTCATATATCTCCAGAAATTTGTTCATTTCTTATAGCAAATTGTTAGCAAAGTTTTTCACAACAATCTCTAATGACCCTTTATAGTTCTTTGGCAGCTTTGGTTACAATGTCCCTTTTTTTCACCAATGACTTTATCTACTTCTGTCTTCTTTGCTTTTTTCTTGGGTGGTCTAGCTAAAGGTTTGTTGAATTTCTTTGAACCTTTCCACAAAAGCCAACTTTTTTTTCATTGATTTTTTAATTCTCTGTTGCATTTCTGTCCTACTTTTGGTTACTTCTTTCCTTCAACTAATTTTCAGTTTTGTCTCTTTCTATCTTATTAGGTCCTTGAGGTGTATAATTAGGTTGTTTTGTGAAATCTTTTCTGATGCGGACACTTATTGCTGTCTTACTCTTTTGAGGGTGGGACTCTTCAGGTGAATTTCAAACTAAAGTAATTTGCAAGTTTTGTGACTGAGGGAACAAAATTACATAGAATTTTACACTGAGGTATAAATAAGCCCGGAGTTTCACTTGGACACGCGAAGTTTCCTCGCTGACAGTGTAGAACATTTTCGTTCTGCAAGCATTCAGATGACCTTTCTTCACATGTATTTTTATAAAATTTGATCCAAGTTTTTGATGTTATGGATGTGTTCGCATAGGAGGCAATTAGACAATGGCCGACTATCAGAAAATTGAAGGCAGCTGAAGAAAAGACTGTATCAAGAAGAAAGGAATTGTAAGAAAATAACTTGTACTCTGAGTTTCCTGGAAGATAAAATCTGAAATACACGTACTACAAATAGTATTCATTTTTTACTAAAATTGTACTATCCATATTTTACTAAAATTGCAGTGGCATGTTAGTATGTGCTGAAAGAATTGGAAGTTGCTAAAATCCCCTCAGAACTTAAAAGGGCCCTGATGTAAAACTAACATTACATGTCAAGCATGTCTGTACACAAGAACAGCAGAGAAGAAAACCATTAGATCAAACACAGCTAAGACAAGATTTCTAAGTATAGAATACTATTTTGACCACTCTTGATTTCAAGTGATTTTTATTATATTCCTAATATGCAATATCCACTGATATATTAATCAAGTTATATATAAATACACTGAAAAGCACCAGCATTGTGCCCCAATGTACAATGTGGCATCAGACACTTGTGTGTGTGTGTCACTCAGTCGTCCTTATTACAGGGCCCTTTGTCGGGCCACACTTCAAATCAGTCGTAGTAATCAGGATTCTTCAGAGAAACAGAACCAAGAGGATGTGTATGTGTGTGTCTGTCCTAATATAACATGATGTAATTAATGTAACATAACATAATACGATATATATTACAAATAACGGGCTCACGCTTGTGAGTACGGAAGCTAGCCAGCCAAAACTCTGCAGGGCAGGCATGAGCAGCTTGGGTACCCAGGAGAGCTGGTGGTCCAATTGAAGCCCAGAGGCTTTCTGCTACAGGATAGGGAGGAACTGATTTTGTGCACGAAGACTGAAAGCAGACAGCTAGATAGCATCTGCTGATAGCTAGATAGCTGAATAGCTACCTGTTGGTAGCTCTCTGTTGCTCAGGGGAGGCTGGACTTACTCTTCTATTCAGTCCTTTGACATGTTCGCTGAGAGGCCCATCCACATTATGGAGAAATATCTGCTTTACTCAAAACCCCAGCAATTTCAATAAAAATTTCATCAAAACACCCTTACAAAAACAGCCAAAGTAATATTAGATCAAATATCTGAACACAATGTAGCTCAGCCAAGTCGACACAAATTTACTTACCACGCCAACTGAAGGGAAATGTCTGTGCTGGCATTTTTCTGGGGAGAAAAAAAACACTTTTGAAAAGTTATTCTTTTAGATTGTTCCTAGTCCCACTAATGTGAGACTTACTGATCAGTTTTTCTGTTTCACATTATCTTAGCATCGTTGTTTGGGTTCTAGTAATGAAATATGTTTCTAAGTAGCAAGATGGCAATTTTTAATGTAAAATACTTACCTCTCCCTATGTTTGTTTAGTTTGTTTGACTTTTATCTAGTTTTATTTCATTTTTACCATACATGAATTTTAAAAACGTCAAGCCAGAAAGCATGTCTATCTTGTTCACTGCTATGGCCTATGCCCCCACACAAGTAGCTGGTGCAGAATAAATTCACAAAAAAATATTTGCTGTACAAAATGGAACAGATTAGGTATCTTTGCTTTAAAACATACATAGTTTTAGCCAGAAAGTATGGTGTCTGTTCACTCTCATTGACCAACATGCATGTGTGGTTTTACATGTCCATGTCTGAGTAAATTCTGACTATTTTTGGACTTCCTCTTAGTTTTCTTTTGATGCACTGCACCTAGAAGAACTATTGAAAGTTGAGCCTGGGTTTCAATGTTCTTTCTATATTTTCTAGAGAATAATACCAGAAAACATTTGAGGAGATGAAGAAAGAGGATGGATATATGGCACTGAATGTTCAGAATCATTTGAAATCCAGGCAGCGATCTGATAGTAGGAATATTGGTTTCTCCTCTTTGGTATCTATTTTAAAATTGAATTATTTTCTTAGGAACATAACTATATTAAAATGTTTGAATGATTAAAATTGACCGTATTCTGAGGTTTGAAAACGTGATTGTACATGTTTTTAAAAATGGTTATCAATTGTCTAAAAGATTATGTAAATTCATATAAGAGTGGACAATGTATCTAAAAGTATACATTGATGTTCTTTGGCCTATTAGCCTGATTTTCCATCTGTTTGTATGACCATTAACTTTATAAATTCTTATAAGATAGGTTAATCTGATACTGGAAGAATAAAAGGGAGATGGAACGGGAGGGAACAGAAATGTGCCGTGCGCCGGTCCCCTCCAGGGAGTGTTAGCGTGATGTGCTGCCTGATCACTAGTGCAGCACAGCTCCCTTGGAATCTGAAACATTGTAGAAAATAAGCCCTTGGGTGAGGAGAGAAAACATGTGAGAAATGTGGATTTTTCTGTCTGCCCCGGGCTGAGCATTCATCCTACCCAGGGACCCTAACGAATCTAATTTTAGCTGTCAGGCCCGCGTCATCTTGTGGAATCATCCCTCAGTCACTTTTTAAAATTTCCAGTAGCCATGTAAAGCATTAAAAGAGACAGATTAATTATAACATTATACGCTGTCTAATCTAATAAACACAAATGCTCGCTTTCTCTACCTTGTTTGTCTTTCTGTCTCTGTCTCTGTCTCTGTCTGTCTGTCTGTCTCTCTCTCTCCCTTTGCTGATCAGTACACCAAGGGCTTCCCGAATGCTAGGCTGGCTCCCTAACACCAAACAGCACCCCCAGGCCTCAACTTCTCATTTTGATATGTAATTGGCATAAAAAGTATTAATGAACTATTTTACTATTTTTCATACTAAGCCTTTAAAATCCAAGGTACACCTTATACTTATAGCACATCTGAACCAAAACACTACATTTTCAGTGATCGAGATGCAGTGTACTCCCTGGTAATTATTGCAGTAACTGTGTGTTATAATATTTGGCGCTGGGGACAGAGCCCAGGCCCACACACATGCTAGGTAAGTGCTCTGCCACGAGCTGTACCCTCTGCCTGGCTTCCTCCCTTTTTCACAGTGCTTCTGTTCCTCCTTTCCTACTCTGCTTCTGTTTTTACGTATGAACTTCAGTGAATCAAGGCGCAGTTAAGTTCCTCAGTTGCACCCATTATGCTTCAAGTGCTTTAGTGACCATGTGTGATTGGTGGCCACTACAATGAGCTATGCAGATCTATACTTTCAGATGGGAGGCTTTTTTTTTGGTATCAGGAATCAAACTCATGACCTCACACTTGCCAGGCAGGCGCTATAAGCCTGGCCCTTGCAGACTGATTCTTGTTAACTTACTAAGTTGCCCAGGCTAAGTTGAAGCTGTTGAATACTCCTGCCTCAGCCTCCCAGAGCGCTATCCACTATAGTCCAAAATTGTTAAATTAAACTGACTATGTCCTATTGCAAAGCATTTTAAATTTGAGAAAAATTAAGAAAGGCCAAAACATGGAATTAACGTTGATTCTGCATCTTTTGTGGTGAAGAGCCTCCAGGAAGATATTGACCTATCATTTGCTGATGAAGTTCATCTATTTGCCTGCCAATCTGTCAGCACGGTCCTGCTTCTCTGAGGAAGTGTGACTACTGCGTGCCGTGGCCGCGTGGCGCAGCGCTTAAAACTCGGGCTGTACAGCAAAACTGGCAGAGTGCGGCCCTCAGCTCTGACTTTTATAGTGATAAAGGCATAGCGTCTTTCTGTGCTTCAGTTTTCTTGCTGGTAAATTTAAGGTTATAATAACATCTATTTTATGAAGTTTTATTTCATTATACATTTACATTTTTCTTATAAAAATAGAACTGCAGGTACAGAAGATTGAATAATAAACTCCATGAACCTTTTCAAATAGCATCAGCAATGATCAATACGATATTTTTCATCTGTCCCCGCTATGATTGCCCTCCCTATCATAGTACGTTACAGAGATTATCAGATATCACACTATTTAATATCGAAATGCTTCAAGGTGTTAATTCTTACCTTTTAGGGACTTCTCACTTAATGCAAGCACAATATACTGATTTGTTTCCTACTGATATATAAGACATTGCTCCATGTAGTAGTTTAAAGCGATGTGCATTCATTACATCACAGCCTCCCTGCCTTGCAGTCTGAGCATAACTTAGGTGGGCTCTCTGCTCAAGGTCTCATAGGGACATAGCCAGGTTTTGGGTAGATAACATGTGCTTTCAGAGCTGAGGTTCCTTCCAAGTTCTCTTGGCTGTCAGTACAATTCGCCTACTTGTGCTGGGAGCATGGACATCTCTGATTTCTCCCTGGCTGTTGACCAGATGGCCGTGGCACCTAGCGCTTCCCTATTTCATGTTCAGGTGTCATTTTCAAATAGCATCTCAGTCATGGACACCTGACTCTTCAGAGGTGGCAGATTGCTCTGCAGGAAAGGCTCGGTTCCCCATCTAAGGGCTTGTATCCAGTTAAGTCAAGCCCCCCGGGGATGATCTCCATTTTGATGAACTCAAATCATCTAAGTGGGGACATTTTTGTCCTCAAGCCCTTTCATCTTTCCATGTAATGCAATTTAACCACGAGAATGGTATCTTGCTGTGTTCGTAGGTCTGAATGGGGGAAGAAAAGGATTCTCACAGGTCAGACACCATGGAGTCCTGGAATATCAGTTTGTTTTGGAATTCTGTCTATCATAACTTCTAGCAAAAGTGGAATGACTTCTTAGTATTATCTAATATCCAATCAGGATTAAATGCCTTTTTCCATTTAGTTGACTTCTCAGACTCAGAACAAAGACTACCATTGTGTTTAATGGGGTTTTTATGTTGTTTTTTAAAGACTATAGACCAATTACCCATCCTCTTGTTTTTTCTTCGCCATGACTAAAAAGTGGAAAAAAAGATTATAGTTGGGTATGATTTGTCATATTCTGGATTTTTCTCCTTATATCTCCATTGTGTCATTGTTTTATAAGTTATTTTTAAAAGTACAAGTATACTAAATGGGTAGAAATCCACCCAGCCTCAGACAATGTGTGCATCTGGTTGTCATTACTGTTATGTTGTGTGTCCAAGACAGCAGTTGCTACAGAGGGCTGCTCAGCAATTCTTTCTCCCCACACTCATTCCCATTTACTCTCACTGTAGAATACAGCACAAGGTTAACACAGTTATGATTTTTGAACAACTGAACAATTGATGTGGATTTTGAACAATCTACATCCTGCATTGTTCAGGGGTTACCATGTTACACTGGATATATCATTCAATTTCTTAAGTTTTTATACCATTTGATGCTCATCGTTGACACACTAAAATATTAGCAATGAAACATGAGACATTCTCTTACTTTACAAACATTAAAACATTCAATAGCCAACAACGAGGCATTTATTATCTATAAGTTTCTGCGTGAGGTGGGAGATTCAAAGGTTAGCATTGCAGTCCTGAGAATACAGATCACTAGAAGGAGCTGTTCATCAGCGACCAGGATGTGAACAAATTGTCTGCTGCTAACTGGTACCTAAACACTCTGAGATTTAAAGTGAGCAGGAATTGTGACTGGTTAAATGCTTCCTTTTTGAGGTGCAAACACGATGGAACATTAAATGATAAGTGTTACATAGAGGTTGAATGACAGGTTTTTTCCTCCTCAAATTCACATGTTGAAACTTTTATCACGATGTGATGAAATCAGGTGGCGGGACCTTTGGGAGGTGGTTAGGGGAGGAGAGCAGAGCCCTCATGAATGGAAGACACCCTCACAGTGATCCCGTCAACCCTGTGAGGACGCAGCAAGAAAGCCCCATCTGTGAAACAGAAAGAGAGCTCTCCTGAGACACCCTATCTGAGCACACTGAGGCCTTGAACTTGGACTTCCATCTTCCACAGCTATGAGAAGTCAAATTCTATTGTTTATAGAGAATCAAGCGGTTTGTTATAGCCAATCAAAGACAACAGCGTTAGCATCTTTCCTTTGTTGTGAGGTGAAGTTAATGGTGATTCATACATGATTATCTGGTAACATTTAAGCCAAAACTTCTGTGGCTGGTATTTTTAAAATATTTATGTGAAGAGACATATAAATTCCTTTAACTTTAAAGTAGAAAGCCTTGTATAGAGTATAGAGATTCCTTTACGTTTATTACTGTGACCATCAAATTGGTACAGTCATCTAGTTCTTTACTGTTACTTTGCTCTAAATTCTTATGTGATAGAGTCAGAGTCTCCCCAGTAGAGCGGGAACTGGACAGGTATGTGTTTGGAATTTATGAAGCCTATCTATAAGCTTTCATGCATTCAGCAACTTTTGCTGTTTCTTATATTACTTGTAGTATTCTGTCCTTCAAAGATAATAAGTAAAAAGCAATTTTTGTCTATCAAAGAATCCCCTGGAATTATGGACTCGATGAATCAATCATTCAGGAGCAAAAGATTCATTTCCTTTAGGTGAAAAGGATGGGTTTTTTTATCAGTTTTTAAACTATCAGTTGTAAGAGAATTCAAAATAGAGTCACTTTACACAAAAGACTGAGACTTAGAAATATTTAGGTTTGCTGCAAATCCCCTTGATATCAACACATTGCTGAGAACTGTGAACACAGTGAACATTCAGGAAAACAAAGGATACATTCAATCCAGTGTCAAACCTTTAATGGAATAATCAAGATCATTTTAGGAAACACCTACAAGAGGCTGATCTGGGACACTGGGAAAAGCACTGAGTTCCCATAAAATATCCACCCAATGCTACATACTCTGCAAAAATACATGGTACAAACTAAATAAGATTCAGTCTTATCCTTATTCACAGGGATCTTTTTTGGAGTTATAATCTACCTGCATTTAGAACACTATGTTCTAAAGATAGAGATATAGGTCTATTTATGTTTATTTAAATAAGTCAATTCCTACCTGTATTGATCAATCATATACCTATCTAGAGAGAGAATGACTATGAAATCCAAGGGTGTCTGTGAACAACATAGTTTCCAGGCATAAATTCAGAAAGCATATTCTTTTTCAAAAGTAAAGAATAAAATCTATATTTATTTGGTAGTTTTAAAAATACACTGATTAAAAACAAAGGGAACATTGGTAAATATTTTATTAAAACTCACTTTGTTGATAATGAAAGTTTTCTTTTTTATCAGTATTATTTGTCCCATTTTACATATTTCAAAATTTGTTTAATTAGCTCTCAGTGTCTATCTGGCCCTTACTAAATTAGGAAGCAATGTGCAAATTCAGAAGAAAATTCTCACAGTCCTTTTTCTCATATAAGGTAGTATATAAGAAGGGAAACGATACTAACCTAAAAATAGTTACATGAATAATAAATAAATAGTAAATTTTAAAATGAGTACAAGTAATATTCTGTATGGTGGACATTTGAAAAGTTGAAGGTGGACATTTGAAAAGCAGATCACACAATGAGAATGTCACTGTGGTTGTATGTTTCCTCACATAGTAAGAATTCTAAGATATGTGAAGGGTAGCATATCATAGCTTGCAGGCTAAAAAGTACTCATATGAATGTCTTACAGACCAAAAATTGAAAGATATATATATATATTTATTTATTTATTTTTGGTCTTTTTGAGACAGGGTCTCGCTATGCACTTCAGGCTGGCCTTGAGCTCACTTTGTAGCCCAGGCTGGTCTCGAACTTGCAACGATCCTCCTGCCTGAGCTTCCTGAGTGCTGGGATTACAGGTATGTGCCACCATGCCTGGCTTAGATTTATTTATAAAATATAATTTAAAATGATTGCAAAAAATTATGCAACAATATAATAAAAACTTTCCTGCAAAAGAAATACTTTCCTACTAAACTCAATGGGCATTGAGTGTGGTACCATCTACTCATTTCCAAGACTCTTACTTTCCAAATCAGTTCATCCAGTGCATGGGAGTTCTTGCATACTTCTTCAAAAATTCCTTTCACAGCACACAAGACATCATCCTTTAATATTTCAGAGCACACTGATGAACATACTTTGACCTGAATCATTCTGTCCTTTACGATTCATGTTCTTACATGCATGCCCCAGCAAGAAACAGTCCAAATATTGGCACTTAAGTTAGCATTAGCAGAGAGATTTCCAGTTTGCTCTTTTACTTAAATATCTCTAGATAGTTGGGCTTAATTGGATCATTGAAATCTGTGAGCTATACTGTCTCTCTCTTTAAAGATGTCTTCATTTCTTACTTCAGAAATCAGTGAAAGGGATTTATTTGACTTTCCTTTAAGTTCAAAGTGGTAATTCATCAATATATGCTGGTCATAGAGGGAAAGCAAAAGAGTATCAACTGCTACAATACTAAATCTGCTTCTACGGCAGCCTCCTGACTGAGCAGTTTCTACAGGAACTGATAATATCTGTTCTTTAGGAGACAGGAACTAAGGTCTGTGTTCGTTCTGTGCATAGCTGTCTTCAATCACAGGAGGACCACAGCTCAAAGGAACTTAGAAGAAGCTATAAGCGCTTTAAAGTAGGAATACGCAGTGATAAACTAACCTGATTAGATCACAGAATGAGAATGTCACTGCAGTCATAATTCTCCTCACATAATCAGAGATCAAACCAACTTCTAGAGAAATGCGACTTATTACAGTGAAAGACAGTGAAGGGTAGGTTCAGGCTCTCCTCTTCTCAGCTCCTCGCGCTGCAGGTGGCTTCTGTCTTTCATTCCATACACTCACGCCTCTCCCACATTCTGTCTGCCGTTGCCTACCTGGAGACTGTGGTCTCCTTCACTTTCAGGGCAAGTTGCCATTCTCAAGAGAAGGACAGGGCAGATGTGGAATAGCCTCTTCTGGGACAGTTTTTAACTGTGTTGTGACCCAGACACGGTGGTGAAATCAATTTGTTGGGCTGAAACCATTATTTTGAGCAGCTTAACTGAGATATAATTTATGTGTTACACAATGAGCTCTTGAAGTATATAATTCCTTTTGTATATTCACAGAATCCTGCAACATCTCCACACTCTGGTTACAGAACATTTTTTAATCCCCAAAAGAAATACTATATTCCCCATATCTCTCGTCTTTTATCTTAGGTACATTCTCATTGCGGGAACAAGATTCCCAACACCCACAGTATAAAGGAGGAAAGGTTTAGTTTGTCTTACTTTGTAGAGGTTTCAGCCCAGTTGGCTGGTTTCAAGGGGAGGTGACATGGCCGAGGGGCAGAAAAACAATCATAAAGGAAAAATTTAACGATTATAAGACCTAAAATTGGAGAGCACCTTCACCATGGCAAGGCAAGCAGAAGGCAGCAAAGCATTCAAACAGCAAGGCTTCCTTTCCCTTTTATACCATCGGTGCTATAAGCCTTTTGGATGGTGCCAACCACAAGCAAAACTATGGAAATCCAGTTACTGGATTACAGCTTTAATCACAGCACTCCACCTTCCGTCCACATTCACATCCTAGACCCAGCCCCTGTAAGATACCCCACCTGTGCCATGAGGCTTTGAAGGAATATCTAGAAACAAGCCATAACACCCTCCCTCCCCAGCTCTGGGTAACAACTGTACATCACTATAGATTATCTGTTTTATGAACTTCACATAAAAGAGATTGTATAATCTGAGGTCTTTTGTGACTGGTTTGTTTCATTTAGCATGATGTCAAAGTTTATCTAGGTTTTAGTAGGATGTGTCAGTACTTTATATCGCTGACTAGTGTTGCACTGTATGATTATATCATATTGTCTTCGTTCATCAATAATTGGCATTAGGTTGGTTACAACCTTTGCTTAACATTGCTGTGAAACTAATGTTCAAATTTTTGTGTCATCACATATTTTCATTTCTCTTGGATAAATAGCTATGAATAGAATTTTTAGGTCATTTCATAACTATGTGTAAGATTTTCAGAAACTAAAGAACTGTCAAAGTACTTGCTATCTATACTAAAATGAGAGCACTATGATAATCTTCCCCTTTTGCAAAGGAAAACTAAAGCTTAGAGAATTAAGTTGCTTGCCCAAGGTCACATATTGTTGAGGGAAAATGCTGCAAGTAAAAGGCCACGCAGAGCCGGAGGGCTTGCTGGCCTACTCATCATCGTTCCTCTCTCAAGATAGTGCCTAAGGGATTTTTGCATGCTGGGTTTTGTTGTTCGATAACTGGGAATTTTAATTTGGAGTTTTCAGTGTCTCTTAAATAATTCTCAGAAATCCCTGTGTCTGGGGTTTTTGTTTTTTAAATTCCCATAGAGAAGAAACATGAAAAGACTCAGTAGGCTTCCCTTTTCTCATGAGCAATTTGTTTATTACTAATAGGAAAATATTGCCAAGGAATCATCTTTAAATTGCAAAATCTAACTTGATCAGAGAGCTTTCCACAGCTGCTCCCCAGGGATGAGAAGGGGCAGCGGACCTCTAGTAAGGTCTAGAAATGGAATGATTTCACCACCTAATTGGGAGTTACTTGGGGAAAGGCTACTAGCTTCCTCTTTTGAAGTCTCTAACCCTCAGAGAGCCCTTGGGAAGCAACAGAGAAACTAAGTGTCCTGGGGAGTCCTCTGCTTCCTACGAGCTTTATAACCAATATATGTGCATTCACAGATCCCTTTTGTATAATTCTAAGATGTCCCTCCTGTTCTCCAGGGCCTGTGGCCGAAATTCTGTGAACCTTGATCTAGGTCACTAGTTTGCTGCCATGCCATGATAACTTGTATCTAAAACATCAGAACAGTGTGCAATGAATAATTCGGTAATACTGAAAGTCAAAGAACCAAGGTTTGTGAACGGTTTCTCAAAAATTAAATAAATTCAATATTGTCCTTGTAACACTGCCACTCTTGGTCATTGCGTTTCAAAGTCTTTTGTAAATGGGTGAAAATAGGGTAAATTTAAATCCAGTCGTGTTGTCTAAAGACAGCAGAAATTTTTAGCATATTGTTATGATGAAAGTGAATGAATAGTGTGTGTACATTCATGTATTTTCTCAAAATCGAATATTTGAGAGCACTTTCAAGCATACAGGGGCTAATCAAACTGTACAATGAATGTCTAAATTTGAAGCTTACAGTAAAATACACATCGCCATTAACTTCCTCCGAAATTCTCCCCCTCACTTTGAGCACAACTATCCCTTTCCTCCTCTTGATACTTTCTAAAGCAATTCTAGTTCTTTCATATGAGAGTCTTTACTAAGTGTGATCAGTAATATGGTGAGGGAAAAATAGGCTCATAAAAACATTAGAAGGTGTCCTCTCATCCACTTTATTCACCAGTCGGACACCAAGTGAGGGCTGGCTCTTCCCCAAAGTCAAAATTTACATGAAAGGTAAGTGTTTTCAATCTATTTAAACCACCCAGGCAGCTGTGACGACACACTTACGGACATTCACGAAAGAAGACTGCTAGAACTGCTTCAGAAAGTGACAAGAACAGTGGAATAAGTGTGTTTAAAGACAGAGGCAATATTTTGAGAGGGATTAATGGTAATGTGTCTTTTACTGTAATAAAATTTTAAAATTTGAACATCAACCATATTTTTGCTCACACTTTATTATATTTATATAGCTCATGCAATGGACCTATATCTAAAACTATAAGAAAAATACTCAGACTCCAATAAATAGATATTTAAATAACACAAATGTATAATTTACAAAAGAAAATAAAACAAAATATTAGTTAATACTTGAAAAAAGTTAATTCTACTAGACACTGTATGCTAATATACCTAATAAGTTTTTAACTACTTGATTATTTCTTGTACAGAATTCATCTATTCAGTTTGGCCATCTATGCAAATCATATCTGAGTGTCTGTGTCTACAAGGGTACAGTGGTTAACAAAATAGATAATGCATGTGTGATCTGTTACATGTAAGTTTGTACAAACTGTGGAGCAAGTGATAAGTGACCATATACATGATAGATACAGATTAAAATTCCTGCTAAAGAGAAAAATGTGATGAAAGACAAAGTGTCTGAGCTTTGAAGGGAGGACATTGTCTCTAGAGAAGCACCAACCACTTGTGATGGAAGGGAAGGACACAACGATGAAGCCCTCTTTCTGGCTGCGTGAGATGAAGAGAAGTGTGGGGAAAGCACATGTGAACTAAACCTTGAAGAATGGGTAGAAATTGGACATACAGAAAAGCTCCAGACGGAGGGACTAGAAGTAGAAAAAGGCAGGGGTGTAACAGCTTGGGAATATGGCGGTGTTAGAAGATGTCGTGTTGACTTAAAGCAGAAGGCAGTGAGTTGAGGAACTAGATGGTAAGACCAGAAGAGACCAAATATGATACATTCTCAAATTTCAGCAGAAAAATTACTTACATTTAGATAAATCCAGATTTTGTGCATCTGCAAAATCTCACCTCTTGTCCTTCAGTGAGTATATCCTGTAATTCATGTAATTCATTACAAAAATTTACCCAAAAAGATACCCAGGATTCTGGGTAAAGTGAGGATTCTCTTTTTCCAGTTTACATAATAAAACCTCTCATTTGACACCACTTGTAAAGCAGTTGTGCTGAAAACTTTTACTTTGTAATATCATTCCTCTTAGAGTCAACTCATTAATTGTTCATCAACTGCAGGAATAACCAAAAGATGAACAAGATTATTTTTCCTTAAAAAGTATAAATTCACACAATGGCCACTTACCACACGTTATCTTTTTCTCTGTTCATTACTCCTTTCCTCTTTAAAAATAATATCTACCAGGGCACTAGATAGAGAAGCCCAGTGTGTGTCTGAGGAAGTCAGTGTATTACTTTTAATATTTTAAAATGTGTGATTTTAAATGTAATTCTTCATTCTATCAGGCTGAGCATTCAAGTTCCATGGCTTGGGAGAAAACTGTCCACAAAAAGGGTCTTGTTCCTCTTGTCCTCCCTCCCATGTCTCCAGTAGGTGGTCTGGCAGAGATGGTTTCAGCTGGTTTCCATAAAAACAAGGTAGGGGCCAAAAGCAAACATTCCCCTTCTAATGCATGGATGCTAATTGCACGTATGTCAGAAATGAATAAAGCTCTTAAGTATTTAAATAAACCAGTTCAGTACAAACAAGTAATGGAGAACCCTTTGGAGCTTTCAATGGTACAAGTAGCCTGCTCTGGTGCACATGCCATAGGTTCACCACAGCTGTCATAGATGATCAGGATACCGTGAAGAGCAGAGCTGTAATAGGAAGAACAGAGGGTTAGACTTAAGAAAATTTAGTTCCAGAGACTTTATTTTTCTTCACTGGTGAAACTCAGGGACTCACACAGCCAAGGTAAGTGTTCTACCCCTGAACACTCCCCCAGCCCTAAAAACTGTCTCTGACAGAAGCATAGGAACTATGAAAGGCAGGGATTTTCAAGGCATTGTTTCCAGTGGCAAACACTGACATAGGAAGTTTCAAATTTCCACAAAATAAATCCAAACATGAAGTCTGCGTTATATTCCAGTGACCAAAAGAAAATAGGATAGCATCTGCTATTACAGAAAATTGGAGGAAAGTACTCTACGTAGGAGAAATTTGGAATACATGATGCATATGATCCCATATAAACCGTAGCAATACGTAAATATACGTAGAAAATATTTAGAAGTACATAAATATCTTGATAAGTTGTCTCTGAGGGAGTAGGATTAGTTTTCATTTTTATGGGAAGTAACTTCATAATATCTTAATTTGTGGAAATAAGTAGAAGTAATCGGCTCTCCCGGTCGCCCGCTCTCACACCATAAAGTGTACTTTTGTTCTTTCACTTGTCCCAAAGTCGTCCAGCAGAGCACATTTCTTTTCCTACCTATAATAAATGTAAAACCTCATTACTTTTGTACTTGTCTTATTTGATACTTTGCTCAGAGACTTTGTCCATGGACTTTTCAGCAATACTGAAATGTCAGGGCTTTGGCAATTCTTAGAGTTGGACTAAATGCATTTTGCATAAAGAAACGTGCATGAGTCTTTTGGGGGATAGAAGTGGAATATTATGATTTAAATCCAGAGTTCCCCCCTCAACGCCTCCTGTGCTCATAGGTGGGGCTGTGGGGAGGTGATTGGATCATAGGGGCTTGATACTCATCAATTAACTAGTCCTCTGATGAGTTTACAGCTAAATGTGATTTGGGAAGTAAAGCCTGGATGGACGAGGAAGGTTACGGGGGTGTGATCTGGAAGGGTCTATCTCCTTCTCTCCTCCCTTGACACCTCTCTCTCCTCTGTCATGCCTCCCTGTCTTGGAGCCAGCAGCTTATGGACTGAAATCTCTATAAACTATGAGCCAAAATAATTCTTTCCTCCTTTAAGTTTTGGGTATTGAGTATTGTGTCTCAATGCTGAGAAAATAGCTAAGACATTAAATGCAAAGCATAATTCTCAACTGGGTCTTGGAGGATAATTGGAGAACCTGAATTGGGACAAATGAGGAATGGGAAAAGTGGTGAAGTATAGTCTGAAGGAGATGATGTCTGAGGATCAGAAAGTCATGATGCATCAGTCTTTACATCCTGGATTTAATTTTAGTCACAAAGGGAAATGTCCTTGTTCCTATAAATATTACGTTTGAGAATGACAGACATGAAAAAAATTGATTCTCAAAGAGGTCACAAATAGTAGGTCCTTCCTATTTGGTTCTCACGTTTTTCTATAAATTGGGATTGTTTCAAAGTTTTGTATCATATATAAGTAAATTATTATAGTTAATTAATCAGTAACATAAATAAATGAAATTTTATAAAACCTTTATGCATATTCAGGAATTTTTGTCTCAGCTTTGAAAAAATATCCCCAGCTAAGGAATTCTTCTGAGAACCTCAAGAATGCCAAAACTATTTAAATTATACTTGATTGTTACCAATTTTACAGCAATGATGAAAATGATTAGGGTTTAAAATATTTAATTCCTATTAAACTTAGACATCTAAATCTTTAATTCCCAACCCTAGATAATAAAAAACTTGAGGGGGAATACAAGAGCAAGTCTTTAATAAGAAATTCATGAAAAGAAAATGTAGGGAAATCAATATTCCAATCAAATAATTCTATTCTTATGGTGTTTATTTAAAAAGAGATAGTAGGAAATGCATCCCTTATTTTCTTTCCAATATGTAGGAAATTTGAGATGAAAACTGACTATCTATGACTTTCTTTAGTTCCAAAACATCAAGTTGATTTAAAAGTCAAAGTGCCAATTAGAAATCCAATGTTATGTTTTAAACCAAGCTTTTCAAAACATTCTCAAAAAATGTACTTTTAGCTCACCTCTTCACAGTGCTCCTTCTGTAGCTAAATACATTAAAAATGCTTTGGAACCTTGTGGTCAACAATAAGTTAGGAGAGAGGGAGCAAGAAAAGTTAGCACCAAAATTTTCTGAAGAGAATATTTCAACATTTTTCTATAGTCAGTAACAAGTTTTTATGGCTTTCAGAGCATATTGTGATGGATACTGGCTTTGTTTGAAGTCAAAAGTTAGATTCTTGTAAAAGAAGTAATAGCAATTCGCTTATGGGATTATCTTGCAATGTAAAACGAGCAAATGTTAAAACACTGAACCTCACATTTGTTTTACTCTAAAGAATAAAACCATAGTGGCACATCAACAAACATCTGAAGATAAAAAAGAAATGATAGGAAATAGCAGAAAATATATTACATGTATTCTTGTCATCTGGAATGTAAGTTCTTTTCACCTGGAAATATGGACAAATAATTTCATCATCTTGAGTCATACTTTTCTGAAAGGGATTGGACAAATGATGGATGTTATCTTTTAGGTCTAAACTCTCAGTAGATATTTAATTTTAGCTTATGTTCCCTGAAGTTCTCCAAATGTGGGACTTCCTTGAAGAACTCTTTCTCCTCTGTCATGGATTATATCTAGATGTCCCCTAAAGCCTAGATGCACATGAGTGGGGCTTTTGGAAGGTAGGTGACTCATGGGTGTGTGACACTGGATTATGAATACGTGATAACTGAATTAGCCCACTGATGGGTTTAGCATAGTTCTGGGTGAACTATGCTAAATGATTAGGATTCAAAATACGTAGTTCCTATTAAACTTAGACATCTAAATATTTAATTCCCAACCCTAGATAATGAAAAACTTGAGGGGAATACAAGACCAAGTCTTGAATAAAAAATTCATGAAAAGAAAATGTGGGGAAACCAATATTCCAATCAAACGGACAATGAAAAGCCCACCCTGGGTGTGAGTGGCACCAAACAACAGGCCTGTGGCCTAGATGGAATGAAAAGGAAAAGGTTCCGTACTTGATTCTTTCTGCCTGCCCTGCAAAGGGTGCTTCTTCTGCGCCATGCCTCCTGGCCTTGGAGCCAGCTGACTGTGACCTAAAGCCTGTACAGACTGTGGGCTAAAATAAGCTTTCCTCATTTACTCGTGGGTGTTGGGTATTTTGTCCCAACAATGAAATGCAACTAGTATAGGTATTAGTACCAGAAAATTCAGGTCATTGCCCTGACAGTGCCTAGCCATTCGGTTCAGAAGCATTTGGACCTAGCTTGTGGGAAGAGCATGGGGTCTTGGAGATGCGGGCTGAAGAAATATCCCTGAAATGCTGTGAGCTAAGCTGCCTAAGAGCTCCTTGACAGAGCTCAGAAGATCAGAATGCTGATAGGAATGCAGCCGGTGGAGACCAGGCTCACGAGATTTCAGTTGGGAACAAGGACTGCACTGGCAGCTGAACTCCTAGCCATGTGTGTTATGCTTTGACAGAAAAATTGTTTCCATTTTTCTTGTGCTTTGAGCTTTTGTGAGAGACTGAGATTAAAGGTAGTGGATTAATGAATCTGGCAGAAGAAATTTCAAGGCAGACTAACGTTGAGGTGGTGGCATGGCTACTGCTGGGAGATTTTAGCTAGCTATAACTTAAGAATCAAGAGCAAATGTCCTAGAAAAATGATTTAACAAACTTTGAGTTTTGCTGGCAAGGAAACTTTAGTAAAGTCGTAGACTGTAAAAAATAGAGCAGAGCAGAACTTGGATGCTGAAATGATTGGCATTAAAAACACAAATATTTTGGAACAGGACAATAGAAAAAAATGGCCTGACGGCACTGCAAAAACCATCAGGACTCCATCCTTTCTTGCTCAGAATTGCAAAGGTAACTTTGCTTTGGGAAGAGAGCCCCAAAGCATCATGCTCCAGTACGGTGGTGGTCTAGGTAATTTGTTTGTCAGGATTGGGTCTATAGTGCTCAGTAATCTAGGCACATAACCCCTACTGAAGGAAGCCAGGGTGCTGGTCCAGCTGGTGGCAGACCTCAATGTCATCCACATAGTGCTGGATTTATGAGCGGGCAGCATGCAAGAGTTGAGAGATCAAGGAGGTTTTCACCCAGATTTCAGTAAAAGGCCTGGGAGGCCAGAAAGTGTGCCCCTGAGAGGTCAGTGCATGAAGCTGTGAGGCTGAGACAAAAAGTGCAATGGAGAGCCCAGAAATTTAGAGAAGCCAGGAATGTGGATCTTCTGAGGAAAGTCACAAGTTTAGAGAAGCCAGGAATGTGGATCTTCTGAGCAAAGCTGGCCCAAGAGAGAAGCTCTGATGGCTATAACCACCTGCAGCGGCAAAGGAGCAGAGCTACCCAAGCCCTTTGGAGGTCACATCTTGCCAAAACTTGCCCCAGGTGTTGGACGTGAAACTACAGGACTTAATGGCTGCCCTGTTGGATTTCAGACTTGCTTTGGTTCCATTCCTTCCTGTCCCAGTATTTCTACCTTTTGGAATGGAAATGATTATCTGGTGTCGTTGTACGTTAGAAGCGTTTAACTTTCTTTCTCTTTTACATGGGCTTACAGCTGAGTTTGCCTTAAATCTCAGAGGAGACTTTGGACTTGGGAGTTTTCATAATGCTAAACTGTTAGGACATGGGCAGCTCTTAGACATGGACCAAATGGATTTTGTGTAAAGGGATGTGCATGCGTATTGTGAGGTCCAGAAGAGGAATGTTACAGCTTATGTCTTCCAAAAGCCTCACGTGCTCATAGGTGGATGGATCACAGGAGTATGATACTGGAGTATAAATATGTGATGATTAGATTAGTCCACTGATTAGTTCAGCATAGTTCTGGGTGTGGATAATGGGAAGGCTCACCGTAAGGGAGAGAAGCATCAACCAATAGGCTTGTAGCCGGGATGGAATAAAAAGGAAAACGAGGCTTCATGCTTGCTGTTATCTGCCTGCTCTGCACTGAACTCTTCCTCCTTGGCCACACCCCTCTGCCAAGCCTCCTTATCTTGGAGCCAGCTGTCGCTAGACTGAAAACTCCACAAACTGTGAGTAAAATAAACCTTTCCTTTTTTAACTTATGAATATTTTGTCTCAGCAATGAGAAAGTAACTAATACATCCTTTTCGGTTTGAAAGACTTCTTATTGCCTGGACCAACTTGCTCGTGTTTTTCCTTAATTTGTTTTTAATTTGTCAGTATCTCAAACTGGAATGCTGGATGCTGCAATGTCCTAGCGAGTGAGGGAAACACTTTGTAAAGTTCTATAATATGAAGTTGGTGTGACTGTCTGCAATTCAGTTAGCTGATTTTGGTTGGTTGGCTTGTTTTATTTCAGATACTTTAATGTCATATGCAACTCAGCCAAGTGCTGTGCTCTAAATTATTTGCTAAAAATATCTCAATCATTGCCTAAATATGATCTCTGGGACTAAGGAAAGAAAAATTCAATGATCACAAAATCTCCATTTGTCAATGTATTTTGCATAAAGGCAGCTATGTTGCGTGCTGAGAGGTTAGAGCTTGGATTCAAAGTGGAAATAAGCTCATGATCTGCCATTAGCTGCAGAAGGGGTCCAGGTGCACATTCACCAGCTGCCTAGAGTGTTGCTTCTGAGTGGTGAGCTGAACCCTTACTCTTGCCTATTCCTTCAATTGTCTCCGGGGCAAATCTTCAGGAGAATGATTAATAACAAGAAGCGCAGTACTATTTACTCAATGAGTGCTTGTGCTATTTCTCATACCAATCCTTTAAGGCATGTGTAATTATCTCCCCTATCTTTTTTATTATTGTAAAGATAAAAGAACCAAAATATATTAATAAACACACAGACAACAACAAAACAACATAAAAAACAAGTGATAGGAAATTAACAATGGTTGTATTATATACTGTTATCTTCAAATTGTTTACTCAGATAAACAAATACAGGCATGTAAGACTGATCAAATAATACTGTCTCCCTTGTGTAAGAACCTGAATGAGTAAATATAATCTAAAAGGTACAGTGGATATTGCGAAAGGGAAAGAAACTGTTCAAAAGGAAAGAACGACTGAGATGAGGGAGAAGAGAAAAGAGAGAAAGAGAGAAAGAGAGAAAGAGAGAAAGAGAGAAAGAAAGAAAGAAAGAAAGAAAGAAAGAAAGAAAGAAAGAAAGAAAGAAAGAAAGAAAGAAGGGAAAATATGTATATATGCATACACAGGATAGCTAAGACAGTTGTGCTACTACTTTCTATTGTTTCATTGAAAGGAGTAGTGAATAGCTCCCCTATCTTATGAATGAGGAAAGCTATGCTGGAGCGGTGACATAGTATTTCTACCCCTCACTTTCGTCCCAAGGAGGCCATTTAATACAGCCAGCATGCTACAATGCACTGACATGACAGCACATGTTAGAACCACAGACGTGCTAGAACCAGTGTGATCTCTGAGAACATGAGTAGTGCCTTCTGACGGCTGCAGCCATTAGCAACTGCAGACAGCTTCCCTAGGGACTTGATGCACACTGTTGTGTGCCCCAGCCCCAGAAGGTCAACACAAGTAACTGCACCATGGCTGCGGTCTAACAGCTCATACTGCTCATTTCTGAACATGGGGCTATGAGCTGATGCAAAATAGAATGAAAATATGAAATAGATAAAATAGGGTAAAATACAATAGGACAAAGAGAGTAGGGGGAAAATGATTGCCTTCTGTTGAGGCATCATGTTACCTAAATTTCCTGAGAATGAATTTCAGTTATGAGAGCATACATATTTTCAACTGAATCGAGACAATATGCTAGACAAAGCAGACATGGATAATAAGAATCATTTTTTCTGAGAAAAAAATGCACTGTGGGTCTATCAAATATCAACATGGAGTATCAAACAATTTAAAATTGGGTTATCCAGGGTATCCTAGTTATTCAAGGGGTTTTGTACACTGAATCATCTTACCTCTAGTACGATATGTTCACTTTGGTATGCATGAATGGGGTCTCTGGGGGGCCCACTCAGGATTCCTTCTGCTCCTTACACAACAGAGTAATTGCTTCCTCATGCAGTGGAAGACGTGCCTCAAACTCAGACAGGGTGTTGGTGGGTTAGATGGAGCGCCCTCCTTGTCTGTCTCCACTGGTGAGATTCAGGTGGTCTCTGCTGTGCTTATCTTTTGGCTGTCAGTGACCTGGCTCACTGTCTGCCAAGAAAAGAATTAATTGTATGCATGTAATGTTGACAATCAAGAAGTTAATATTTACTCATTTATGGAACTCAAATCATTTTACTTGAAATGGCCCAAGAGTAAATGCAGAGTTTCAGCACTGATCAACACACACACACACACACACACACACACACACGTACGCACACTTGCATCCACAAGTTTTTCAATAATTAGCCCTCCTTTTGGTTCCTGTCCTCCTCTCTCTTATGATGCTCCTTCACATTTGCCCCACACCTCCTCTCTGAGTTCTTTCCTTGCTGTCTTCCTCGGCCTCCTGCTAGCCATATGAAACACCCAGCATGCAGCCCTGTTTTGTAGCATGAATGACTCTGCTGTTCAGCTGGGAACCCCGCTGGGCTATTCTTGCACCCTTGGGAAGCATCTCTGCACTCACTTCAGCAAGGTCCTGTTCCTTAAGCAGCGGAGGTATCCCAGGGAACTAGATGACACCTTCATTTCCTGTTGGTTTGCACTTGGGCAACTCTTGACGGTTATCATGTTCTTGATGACTGACCTGAGCAGTATGAAGAGGGGAGCGTTTGCATAGTTGAAACTTTTTTCCCTCTACTATTTGAGAAAACATAGAGTCTTTGCCTTGGTCATTTTTCTTAATTCCTTTTTCATGTTTCTGATTTTTGTCACCATCTTTTGTACTTCCTTCACTGTCTTTTAGCTTTTACAGACAGGTGTGAAGCACTTTCATGGGACATTCCACCTTGCAAGGCACCCTCAGTGTCCTCCCCTTCCCAGGCCAGGGCGGTGCTGACTGGGGTCCCACTTTGGTTCATCCCAAATGTGACATCGTCTGATGATGCATGCACTTTTACTTTGCACCCCCTGGGCCTTTGTTAGGAGGTAGGAAGTGGCGTTAAAGAACCTCCGATGGAAGCCGTGTCTTCCCAGGGAGTTGTGTCCTCATGGGGAAATGTGTCCTCTCTAGTGAAATACTCCACAGAGATACTTTCATAAGAACTTGATTTGGAAATGGTATCCTTTGTATCACAATAGTCTCTGCTGGAGGATGAGGACGCCATGGAAACTAAGGGAGGAAAGGGAACTCTTCATCAACATCGAAAGCTTCAAAAAGGAAAAAGAAGATGCTGCTGAGGGAAGAAATGTCAAGTACTAAGTAATACGATCCATTCTTGATTCGACTGGGAATTATCCCATGCAGACAAAAGTTCACCCTGTATTTGCACTCTTTTTTAATTTTATGGAAAAAAAGTAAAACAAAATTTCATAACAAAATAATAGAATGACAATAGTTAATACATTACATATTGTTATCTCTAAAGTAGTTTCTTAGGATACAAGATGTGGCCATAAAACTTTCTCCAGTTGCTATTAGCACAAACCTTCCTTTGTAATGCACTAAAAGACACTAATAGCATAACTGACTTGCATTTTTCCCCTTCTGTCCTTTCCCGTTTCCCCCAGCCTAGTTCCTTTTTCCTTTTGAACAACTTCTTCCCATTTCACAATATCTATTGTACATTTTGGTCCTTATTTTCTCTTTCAGTTTCTCACACTAGGGAGACAATATGGTGTTTACACATGCGAGTCTGATTTATTTTACTTGTGAATATGGTCTCAAGTTGCAACCATTTACTTATAAAAGTCTCAAGTTTATCTTTCTTTATGGCTGAGTAGTACTCATTGTATAAAAATGCCGCATATTTTATCTATTCCTTGATTGATGGGCATTTGTGTTGTTTCTAAGATTTAGCTATTGCAAATTGTGCTGCTGTAAACATAGGTTCTCATATATCACTGTGCTTTGATGTTTTCAATTCCTTTGGGAAGATATTTAGTGGGGGATAGAAAGAGCAGTAAAGACAGGTTCTGCTAAACATATTATTGAAAACCAGCCTCTCTGCTAAATACTTCCACCTGATTCCACTCCACATTTTCCCCATTAGTTGAAATAACTTTCAGCGAAATATGATACTGGTATAAAATCTAAAAGTTACAGTAAAGTGTCAGGATGACAATAAATAAACCTATAATCTCACCATCCAGAGGTGTGAATGATGGGTCATTAAAGCATTCCGCTGGATTTCTTTATAATCCTATTCTCTTCTTTATACATGCACATGTGTACAAATGTACATTTTGTGTATATGTATATGTACACATACCCTATATGTGCAGATGACACATAAACAGAAACAGATTATTACACTTTATGACAAATCTACAATAAACACATATGTTTAGTTGGTGATTCTTGTCCATAAACCTCTGACTATGTGTCTCCTTATTTGTACACATGTTATTTTTGGACCAAATGTCACAAATACCTAGTAGTCTTATAACAGTCGATATCAAACTGCTGTCCAGATAGGTTATAGCCATTTACATGCTTACGTTCCCACTGTCAAATGACACATTTAGTACCATATTTTTCATGATGCTCTGCTTATAGCTGGAGGTGGAAGAGCCTGCGAACATACACACATACACATAGAGCTTCCCGCACTGTCATGCTCTGCTTTGGTGACTGCCCACCTGGAAGGTGTCCTCCAATTCCTAGAACTTAAACAGGACCTATGAGAAATCCTTCAGTTTTGAGTCTCACTGTTAATATTCTAATGGTCATCATGTCTTTTCTTGGGCTCTTGGTTACGATGACAATATCAGAAACAAGTTATAGGCAGAAAAGCAATAGAGAAAAAGAGGTTAGAAAATCACAAGACCTTTATCCTTAGTTTCAAAATATTTTGTACACACATCCTGCAGGCTGAAGCAGGTCTCTCGCCAGGGCAGAAGGACAGATGTCTAAACTAGCACAAACTACCTATTCTGGAAGCAAGATCATCCACGATAAAGCTTCTCAGTGTTTTCCAAATAACAATATGTTCTGGATTTATAGTGTTTTAATTCTGAAGCCAGTAAAATTGTTGACTATAAGAACTGAGACACTTTCTAAAACTCATTTCAATTGATGGAACTTAGAACCTAAATATGTAGAGGGAAAACTTTCTAATTTAGAAGTTAAGTTGGAAGCTGTGTAAACTTTACTGGGCCTTGAGATTTTGAGATATTGGTTAAATAGTATTGTTCTTTGTCTTGTTTTGATTTTTGAGGCTGGAGTTCAGGATTCCTGTGTAATGTAGAACTCACTGTGTATGTCAGGCTGGCCTCAAACTTGTGGTGCTCCTCCTGCCTCGGCCTCCCATGTGCAGAGATTACAGGCACATGTCATCACATGTAGCCTGATTCAATAACTTTAGTGTGTCTTTGAAAGTGTTTTGGGTGAAATTAACATGTGCATCAGTACACTCAGTAAAGACTAATGTGATGGGCTTCACCTAGTTCATCAGAGGTCTCACCAGAACTAAAACCTGAGGAAGGCAGATTTTGTTCTGCCTGAACATCTTGGAGCTTGCTAACATTCTTTCCTCTTCTGATCTGGCTGAAACTGGCTGAAGAAGTAGGAGTAAGCTCTCCTACTTCTCAGACCTTCAGATTCAGACTAGAACTTTAGCATGGGCTTTCCTGAGTCTCCAACATGCAGATGGCAAATACTGGAAATTTTTGCCTATAAATGGCATAGGTCAATTACCTATATTAATTTCGTTTTTGTGAATGTAAGATATCTTACTAGTTCTATTTCTCTATAGAATCTAAACCGTGTACCTTCAATTATTTGAAATGATACAAATAACTTGAAATTATAAAAGGAGACCTCAAAACTTGTGACATTCTCACAATCACCCCAATTATGAGAGGACTTCAACTGTTTGATATTTTACACAATATGTGTAAATTATCAGTCATGAAAAACCAGGAAAGACAGAGGTACCTCACAGACTGCAGGTGACTTAAGAGAAATCAGCTAAGTCAGTGTGTGAGTGTAGATAGAATAACACAGAGTAGGAAAAGAGTGGGAGGGCCAGGGAAATGCCAGTACTGTCTTCATCTTAGTTTATGGCGCTGCAACCGTGAATATCCTGGTTCCACCATTGTATTATGGTGGAGTAGGAGGTTCACATTGGAGGAGTGGACTGAAGGATCTATGGATAGGTTTCACCATAGTTACCTTTAACCATGTAACCTTCCACTACCATGGTTACCCTTTAGTGTGGCTATCCTTTACCTGGATGCCTTTTATTGTGGGTACCCTTTACCATGGTTACCCTTTAATATGGATACCATTTACTATATGTGCAACCTGCTTGTACCTTAAAAATTAAGACAAAATAAAAAGCTAAAAGAATACATAAAATATGAAAACTTATATAACAAACACTTTTATATTTGAAACTGGTCAAGCCTTAATATTTTGCAATATTTGGGTCAGTATTTTTAGTATATATGCTGCCAAAGCGAGCACATGGGTCATTACTTTTAAAAACAAGAAGATATTACAGATAAAACTCAAATTCTTTTTCATTCCTTTCCTCATTCCTTTCTTCACCATTTTGCCATGAGAAAGTTTTTGAATTGAATGCTTATCTTATGCATGTATTAATGCTACTTCATACTAATATATTGCTTTATCTTCGGAGTCAAAAACCTACATAAATAAGCATTCTTTTAATACTAGCGAACCAAGCCCTTAAAAATAGTTATAATGGTACATTCTCTATTTGCTTTGCCAATAAAAATATTCAGGGGAAAAGTAACCAATGTGCATGAACTACAGTTGGTGCTTTATAGGGAGATGGAAACATCCTTAATCCAATTGGTTCTTTTGTTTTATAAGAATTATTGTGACAAGGACTTCCTTCCTTCAGGGCAAAATCTTAGCTGAAATATTTATAGTATTTATTCTGGGAGTGGGAAAGTTCCTACAATACTCATAGACTGTTGTGAACAATATTATATCATGAAAATTATTTTGTGGCGTCTATTATTCTGGTAATCACCACAAATATATTATCATACGGCGCTTGATTTGGTTTTCTGTACACATGAGTGTTTGATTAGTCATTCAAATGCTAATTGCCCCAGGATATGGATTAAAAAGAATGACTGAACTTGTATCTCAACTAACCATAATGAGCTATTTTTAAAAAATACTTTATATGTATAGATTGTCTCAGTCAGTTGTAAAGAGGTTTCCCAAAAGGAACTCCACAGATTCACCTCATATTGGCTGGAATGAGCTTCCCTAATTCCTGTGGCCAAGCTATGACATAAAGAAATCTGTGGGCTTTTTATATTTCTTCTGTTAGAACTAATCACAGTCATTTGAAAAAGTACCAAACACATAAAGTATAGCTTTTCTTATTGCATGGCCTATCGTCAGACCCATGATATTTCAGGCTTACCATAATGGCTCATGCAACACCAAATGAAATTATTCTATTGGTTTTTTAAATTATCTTTAGAATTTTTTGGTATTTTTAAAATTTATTTTAAAAATAAAAGAAGAAAACTTTCACAAACAGATATGCATTTACAAAAGAGCATAAGAACAATACAAACAATACACAGTTACAGACAAAGTGGTAGGAAATTAACAATGGCTGTTCTATTATACATTGATATCTTCAACGTGGTTTCTCAGGAAAACAAATAAAGACATGCAACATTGATCAAACCAGTAATTATTTTTTTTTTAAACCAGTAATTATTAACTGTTCCTTTCAGTAAAGCAACAGAAGACAGCAGTACAACTGTTAGCTCTCCTGCATATACATACATACATGATCTCCCCTTCTTTCCTTTCTCCGTTCCTACACCCCAGTTGCCCCTTATTTTGAGCATTTTCATTTCAATTCACACTGTCTATCATCCTCAGGCTCTTACACTAGTGAGACAAAAGGTTGCTTACACATGCAGGTCTGATTTGTTTCACTTATGAGTATGTTCTCTAGTTGTGACCATTTACCTATAAAAGTCTTGAGCTTATCTTTCTTTATAGCTGAGTAATATTCCATTATATAAAATTACCACAATTTTTTTAACCAATCTTCAGTGAAAGGACATTTGGGCTGCTTCCACAACTTAGCTATTACAAATTGTGCCACTATGAACATGGGTGCACATATATCGCTGTGATATGATGTTTTCAGATCTTCTGGGAAAATACCCAGAAGAGGAATAGCTGGGTTGAATGGGACCTCTAGGCCTAGTTTGCTGAGGAATCTCCAAACCAATCTCCACAGTAGTTTCACCAGTCTACATTCCTACCAGCAGTGGAGAAGTGTTCCTATTTCTCCACAGGTTTGCCAGCATTTGTTATTGGTAGATTTCTTAATGATAGCCATTCTTACCGGGGTGAGATGAAATCTCAGTTTTGTTTTAATTTGCATTACTCGAATGACTAATGATGTTGAACATTTTCTCATGTATTTATTTGCCATTTGTATTTCTTAATATGAGAAGTGTGTATTCACCTCAGCTGCCCATTTTTTGGATTGGGTCTTTGAATTTGGAGGGGCTGATGCTTTTTAATTCTTTATAAGTTTTGAATAGAAGACCTTTGTCTGAGGGACAGTCAGCTAAAATTTTTTCCCAATTTATTGGTTTTCTTTTTACTTTGCTGGTGATTTCTTTAGATGTGCAGAAACTTTTCAGTAGGATGAGATCCCAGTTGTTGATTCTTTGAAGTATTTCATGGGCAGTTTTGTTTTTGCTCATGAACTCTCTGCCTACCCCTATGTCTTCAAGGTTTTTACCTACTTTCACTTCCAATACATTCAGTGTTTCTTTTTTAATATTGATATCTGTGATCCATTTTGACTTGAGTTTGGTGCCTAGTGATAGATGTGGGTCTATTTTCAGTGTTTGGCAGAGGGCAAACTTATTTTTCCAGCACCATTTATTACAGATGCTGTTGTTTTTCCGGTGAGTTTGTTGGGCCCCTTTATCAAAGATTAGGTGGCCGAGTGTGTTTATGGTGGGGTCTGTGTCTTCCAGTCTGTTCCATTGATCTGGTCTGTTTTTTAGCTAGTACTATGTTGATTTTATTACAGTAACTCTGTGTTATAATTTCAGGTCAGGGATTGTGATTCCACCTGATCTGTCCTTGTTGCCCAGGATTGCTTTTGGTGTTCTGGGTCTCTTCCGGTTCCAGATGAATTTAAGGAATGTTTTCTCTAAATCTGTGAGGTATGTTAGTGGTATTTTAGTGGGAATTGCATTGAATCTGTACAACAATTTTCGTACTATGGCCATTTTCACAATGTTGGTTCATCCTATCCATGAGCAAGGAATGTTTTTCCATTTATTGAAATCCTCTTTGATCTCTTTTTTCAGAGTACTGTAGTTTTCATTGAATAGAACTTTTACTTCTTTTGTTAGATTGATTCCTAAATATTTCAGTTTCTTAGATGCTATTGTGAAAGGTATGGTTTCCTTAATTTCTCTGTCAGTCTGTTTATTGTTTGTGTATAGGAATGTTATTGATTTTTAGGTGTTGATTTTGTGTCCATCTACACTGCTGAATTTGTCAATTACTTTAAGAAGTCTTCTTGTAGAGTTTTTGGAGTCTTCCATGTAGAGTAGCATGTCATTTGCAAATAGTGATAGTTTTACTTCTTCCTTTCCTATCCTTGTTCCTTTTATTTCTCTCTCTTGCCTAATTGCTCTGGCTAGTGTTTCCAGCACTATGTTGATGAGGAGTAGTGACAGCAGACATGCTTGTCTAGTTCCTGATTTTAAAGTAAAAGCTTTCAGTTTTTGTCCATTTAGTATGGTGTTGGTTGTTGGTTTGTCATAGATGGCTTTGATAGACCATCTATTCTATTTTCTGTAGAGTTTTTATGATGAATGCATGTTGGATTTTCTTCAAAGCTTTTTCTGCATCTATTGAGATGATCATATGGTTTTTGTCTTTGGCTCTATTGATATGGTGTACAACATTAATTGATTTGCAAACATTGAACCATCTTTGCATTCCTGGAATGAATCCAACTTGGTTGTGGTGTATGATTTCCTTGATGATTTGCTGCATGCTATTTGCTATTATTTTGTTGAGTATCTTTGCATCTATATTCATTAGGGAGATTGGTCTGTAGTTCTCTTTCTTGGTAGGGTCTTTCTTGGTTTTGGTATCAGTATAATACTTGCCCTAAGAAATGAGTTAGGGAGAGTTGCTTCCTTTTCAATTTCATTGAAGAGTTTGAGGAGTGTTGGTATTAAATCTTCTCTGAATTTCTTGCAAAATTCTGCTGTGAATCCATGAGGGCCTAGGCTTTTCTTTGTCAGTAAGTTTTTAATGACATTTTCAATCTCATTAATTGATACTGGGTTGGTCAGGATTTTTATATCTTCTTGATTCAACCTTGGTAATGTCTACATATCTAGGAATCTATCCATTTATTCTGAGTTTTCTATCCTATTGGAGTAAAGATTTTCAAAGTAGGAATTAATTAATGCAAAGTAGGAATTAATGATCTTCTGAATTTCTGCAGAGTCTGAAGTAATTTCATTCTTTTCATTCTTTATTGCATGAATTTGAGTTCTTTCCTTTCTTTTTTGATAAGGTTGGATAGGGGTTTATCAATTTTATTTATTCTTTTGAAGAACCAACTCTTTGATTTATTTATTTTTTGTAGTGTTTTCTTTGTCTCAATTGCATTAATTTCTGCCCTGATCTTTATAATCTCCTCCCTTCTTTGGGCTTTGGACTTGACTTGTTCTTCCTTTTCTAAAAATCTGAGGTACAGCTTTAGGTTATTTATTTGTTTTCTCTCTGTTTTCCTTATATGTCAATTCACTGCTATAAATTTCCCTCTGAGGACTTCTTTCATTGCATCCCACATATTCTGGTAAGCTGTTTCTACATTTTTGTTTGTTTGTAGATATTTTTTAATTTCTTCTGTGACCCATTCCATTGGTTGTTCAGGAGGTTTCTGTTCAATTTTCAGGTGTTTATGGAGCTTTTGGAATTCCTTTTGTCATTAATTTCTAATTTCATTGCACTGTGGTTAGATAATATGCATGGGATAATTTCAGTTCTTTTACATTTAGTTAGGTATTCTCTCTGGGCTAGAATGTGGTCTATTTTCAAGAAAGTCCCATGTGCAGCTGACAAAAATGTGCATTCTGATGTTGTGGGGTGGAACACTCTATACATCTATTAAGTCCATCACAGATTTGGTTCAGATATATTATTTCTTTGCTGATTTTTTGTCCAGTTGCCCTATTTCTTAGTATCAAAGGAGTGTTGGGGTCCTTATTACAACAGTGTTATTGATTATATGGGTTTTTATGTCTGTTAAGATTTGTCTTATGTAGTTTGGTGCTCTGATCTTTGGTGCATGCATGTTTATGGTTGTTATCTCATCCTCTTGCAGTTTTCCCCTGACAAGTATGTAATGACCTTCTTTATCTCTTTTGATTGTTCTGGGTTTGAAGTTTACATTGTCTGCAAACATAATAGTTACTCCTGCTTTTTTCTGGGTTCCTGCTGCAAAGGATTGTTTGCTATCCTTTGACTTTCAGTCTATGGATTTCCTTTTGAGTACAATGTGTTTCCTGTATACAGCATATTATTGGAATTTGTTTCTTAATCCACCCTGCCAGTCTGTTTCTTTTGGCTGGTGAATTGAGACCATTTACCTTTATGGTTATAACTGGTATGTGTTGGCTTATCATTGTTATGTTATTTACTTGCTCTTGCTTTCTTACTGTTTCTGTTTAATTGCTTCCTCTTCTTGAGGAATAAAGTTCCTTTCTGTTGTTGTTCTTGAAATTGTGTTCATTTTCTTCTCTGCCTGGTATGTCTTTTAGTACTTTTTGTAAGGATGGTTTGACATCATGAAGTTCTTCAGTTGCTCTTTGTCATGGAAATATTTTATTTCTCCATTAAAGTTGAAGGATAGTTTGGCAGAATGCATCAGTCTTGGTTTGAAGCTGTTTTGTCTTAGGACGTGTAATACGTTGCTCCAAGCTCTTCTCGATTAGACAGTTTGTGTTAAGAAGTATGCCATGATTCTGATAGACTGTCCTTTATAGGTGATCTGTTTCTTTTCTCCAGCAGCTTTTAATATTCTGTTCTTTTGCTAAATATCTGGAATATTGATTCTTATATGTCTGAGTGTGTTTTTATATTTTTCAAAAATATAAAAACATCTATGAGCACATGTGGATCTTGTGTGACACCTAGATATAAACCATAATATTTTACATCTTCCCCCCAAGACTCATGAGCTTCTCTTTATGCAAAATGGAAATAGTACATTTCTCTAAGAGTTTCCAAGTCTCAACAGCTCAGCACTGCTGAAAGGTCAAAGTCCAAAGCTTCCTCTGAGACTTAAGGCAGCTCTTTAACTATGAGATCCCAGGAAAATCCAAAATAAAGGTAAGTGGTACAGGGTAACAGTTCCAATTTAAAAGGGAATGATAGATAGCAATCAGACCAAAGCAAGATGGAAACTCAGCAGAGCAAACATTAAATCTTGTGGCTCTAAAACTGATGAGAAGCGCCTGGCTCTCCTATTTTTCCTGGATGAGCCAAAAGGGTGATGTGTCTTAGCTGGTGGTGGTTGTACTCCTCTCCTTTGCTTCCCTTTGCTCCTCCTTTCTCCCTGATGTCCTGGTTCAACTTGCTTTGGTCTCTTCCCTGGATATTTAATGACCATGCCCCTCCACTCTATGCCAACATGGGTGCATTTGGATTATGAGAAAGGTGCCCTTCTCCTGCTCCCACCACTTCAGATGTTACTGCTGACTTTTTGAAGAGGGGAGGTGGCACTCTGACATGGCTAAATTCAGGGAGGGAGCAATCTGAGCCCATTGTTAATGTTCTCGAATCTTATAGCTAGCTTTCCAGAAAATTCTGTGCTTTGCACTCTATTCCTGCATAAGATAGTTGCCATGACAGCAGAGCCTATCCAGGAGCCCTGCACCAGTCATGGGTGTGTACTGAAGGCAATCATAGGTCTAAAACTTCTATATATAACTTCATGCACTTGGGGGCTGGTGCAGGAGGGTTCCATCCCTTGTTTTATCACCCCTCTGTTGCAACAATGCCATCTTAAATTACTCACTTTGGTGATCTTATTCATCTCCATTCACTTCTTGTGTAGTGTGGGCTCCAAAGGCTCTATAAATCTACTTGGGATTCTTATCCTGAATAGTATGGACAGGGAAGTTGGTTCAAAAGAAAGAGTAGCAAACGCTAAGGTCTATTAGTATTGAAAAGCTCCAGAAACCAGCAACCAACAAAGGCTAGTAGGAGAGACTAGCATCCAGTGGAAGTGACCTACAGTGTCTGGCACAAGCCAGCACAGGACAATTGAACAATGGCAGCTGTGGGTGGTAGTGACCAGCGGCTGGCTGTGTCAACTGTTGACATCCAGCATTATCCAATGGTAATGAGCTTCTCTGCCAATTCATGATTCTCATCTCAAAAGAACCCTAAGTGATTGACAACAGCTCCATGCCCAGCACACGGGGCAAAGATGAAATCCACAAAGCTTGTGTGGCCCCATCCCTACAGCATTGCTGGTAGTTGTAATTCTTATGTCTTCTCTTTTGGGCTGGTTTTTCTCACTGGCTGTGGCTTTCCTCGATGTTCCACATTAGTGGCTTCTTGAATATTCTGGGTCTGCACTGCACTTTTGGATTCTGTCTCACAGAGTTGTTCACTACCTTCTCAGGAACATACTGCCTGGCCTTCTAGGACTTCTGAAATCTGGGTGGAAGCCTTTCTGCCTATACAACTCTTGTGATATAGTTTGTATCCACATGCCCCTCCCCCAAAGGCTCTTGTGGACATAGATGGGGAATTTCAAAAGTGGCTGGACTAGGGTGTTTGAATGTGGATTAAGAGTGTGATACTGGGGTTAAGGTGTGGATTGTGGAAGCCCCACCTGGGTATGGGTGGCACCAAGAAATAGGCTCACAGCTTGTGTGCAATATGAAAGGAAAGAGGGAATGCAGGCTTGCCTTCTGCTGCTTGCTGCTTTTCTACCTTCTGCCTGCCTTACCTGGACTGTTTCTCTTCTGTGATGCCCTTGTGCTATGTCACCCTTGGAGCCAGCTGACTATACATTGAAATCTCTACAAACTGTGAGCTGAAATAAAACTTTCTTTCTGCAACTTTGGGTGTTGGATAATTTGTCTCAGCAATGATAAAAGTAATTAAGGCATCTTGCTGTTTTCATGCCTGTAAAACCAGCACCATGTAATAATTCTAAGGTCTGATGCCAGCTGGAACAGTAGCAGGCTCCCTTGAATCATGGCTCCCGAGGCATCCAAGTGCCTGGATATAGATAGTTAGCTCCCCTAGGTAGCTATTCTAATGCAGGTTGCCCTGTGGCTCTTTTCTTAAAGCAAAGTCTTTCACATTTGCAACTTTGAGCCTGAGGAGCACTCCAGATAGTCAATTCCCTTAGGTAGCTATTCTAATGCAGGTTGCCCTGTGGCTCTCTTCTTAAAGCAAAGTCTTTTACATTTGCAACTTTGAGCCTGAGAAGGGTACGGTCTTGCTGGTTTCTATGATGCACTCAAGCTATCTTTTGTCCTGTTGCAAACTACTTGGTTTCTTTTTAGTATTTTCAGCAACCGTCCTCTCTAAGGCACAACTTTTGAAGGGTCTTCCTTTCTGGCCAAGCTGGAAACTTTTCAAATGAGCTTTAGTCCCTGGATTGCAGTATAAATTTGACTAAAATGAAGTAGTATCTCTGCTACAGTCCAAATATTAGACTGTCTTGAAATTTCCTCTGCTAGATTAATTAATCCATTCCCCTCAAATTTAGTCTCTACCAATGTCTCAGAAAATGTGTAGACAAATTTTTCACTAGAATATAACACTCACACCCTAAAGTCCAGAGTCCTTGGTCCCAACTGAAATCTCCTCAGCCTGCTCCTTCTTTTTTGTGTGAGGTAGGTCTTGGCATGTAATTCAGGCTGTCCAAGAGCTTTCTACTAAAATGTGTTTGAGGACAGGGATGGGGAGTTTGTAAGCTCTCCAGGAAACATGAGAAGACCGACCAAAGTTGTCATTTTGGCCTTTTCTTTAAAGACTAGTAAGAAAACAAACATACAAAATAATTCAATTCTCCAGGCAATGTTAAGGGAAAGACTAGAGGTAGAAATGAGGCTTGGAAATTCTCAACAGCGATGATCTGAGGAAGACCCCAAGAGAGTTCAGTGTCAGAGAGGTAGATAAAGAGATTTCTAATAGGAGAAATCAGGGGGAGGTAGTGGCCTATGCTTCTCTTATATTGTGGAAACCAAAAGGTAATAAACAGTAATTAAAAATGAATATGAATGGTGGCAGGAAATGTGAATGTCTACTCTAAATAACCATTGGCCGTAGTTTAATTAGAAGGGATCTGGAGAGAAGAGAAGCAGAATGGGAATAGGTGACCAATGATGAGGGTGGGGCAAGATAGGCCCAGACGTTCCCGTGTCTCTAAGTCATTATCAGTAGAGTCCTCTCTAGCAGCCCTTCCTGCTGGCCCAAACGTCCTACCCCAGCCCCTGCACGCCTCTAAATCATTTGCGATTCATTACTTCTCTGTTCAAACCTATTCTTAAATAGCACAGTTTTCTCTAATCTTCTTGGGGCTAAGTACAATTAAACTGTGGGAGCTTCCACCTCAAGTATAGATATCCTGCAACATTTGTGAATAGATGCTGATGTGTGTGTGTGTGTGTGTGTGTGTGTACAATTTCCTTTCAGCATAGGACCTCCATGTACACATATCTTGGAAGACGGTACAACATGCATTGGGGGTGGACTATGATTTTGACATAGGTTAGTAAAAATGATATCAATTAGTGAAAAATATAAGCAAAGCTTTTAAAAAACTCATGAAGTTAAAATTAAGCAAAAAAATTAAAATGAGTCAAAATGATTATGAAAAATCAAAGTCTTAAGACAATGAAGGGAAACATTTCCCCAGACCTTTTGAAAGCAAACTTTAAAGGCACTTTATGGTACTTGCTTGAGCAAGGTTTTTAGGGTACGGAGATAATGTAGCTCAATACTGTCAACAAAAATTGATTCACAATTCAAATCATTTAACCTTCAATTTTCCAATAGGTGCATTTTTTAAAGTATGGAGAGCTCATGAGTGATTTGACATCATGAAAAATGTCTGCTTGGGGCATCTTTAAGTGATATTGCAAAAGCCGTTTTGAGTTAGGAATCAAAAAGAAACCCCTTTTAGGCTAAAACTGAATTTAGGTGACTTAAGCAGCACACCCCAGCCCTCCCTCTGCCGTTTTTGGCAGGACATTCCAACACCATAAAAAAATACAAAGAAAAAACCCTAACAGACTTTCACCCTGTTAGGCAAATCTCTACTGCACGTGCACACTCCAAACCAAATAAGGAAACGTTCCTGCCTCCCTGACCACCCAGAACTCTAACCCTATAAAATCTGTAGTTGTAGCCCTGCTCCCAGTCGACATTCTGAACTCCGTGTTGAATGTCATCCACCAGGTAAGAAGGCTTGTTTGTCTCTCCTCGGCCTCCGTGGGTGAATCTTCGTGCTCTGCTTTTCGCCACGACACAAGGAGAAACTGAAGTGGAAGTGATCGTCTGAGAATCACTGCCAAGCTGGAAAGAGTGGAGATGGCCAAGACTGACCCCAAGAATGTCCAAGCCCTCACCTTGGTGGGTACTGGCCACCAAGGACAGACACACCCAAAGCACTCTCAGATCATGTGTGAGCAGATTATCAGGGAAGGGCTGATGGGAATAGTCATAATCTACTGGACTGATCATGAGAAAAACATTGTAGACCTTACGGTGCAGGTTGGGTGGGAAAACAGGAATATCAAAACAAGGTATCTGCCACAAAAAATAGAGTTGAATGTTGCTGATAATTTACACTAAAAATTTTTTTCCCAAGACAACAGAAGATTTCTAAGGCTTTTTACAAATAACTAATATGCGTAGGCAACTTATTTTTATTAAAAGTGCATTCTTGCTACATCCTGGATAGTTTGTAGAGTGACCCCCCTCCTCCTTGTTTTGAAAACATGGTAGCTTCACATCTTGAAGCCTGGTCAGTTGTGCTCTTAATTACTAAACACTGAATTTTGGTGGTTCCTGGGTAAGAGTGCCAAATTTTATAGTATTCTTTTATGAAGTAATTATTTCTCATCATTCCTTTTATACAAGTTGCTGTTTGATAAGAGTTACTGTAAATATTTTTTAGATAAAGAGTAAATCTTTGAATCATTTTCTTTGGGCCTTTTTTAAATTGAGAATCAGACTCAAATTACTTTTAGGCTTAGTGAGGTAAGGCATTTGTAGAATTTACAGTTCTGTCCTTTTTAGCACAAAGTGACTGTTGAGCTAATACCAAATAGTGTTTTGACCATATTTTTCAAATGGCTAAAAACACTTAAAAATTGCTTATGCCGTAGTTTTTGTCATTACTCTGCTGCCCAAACTGAACCTTGACTTGGGACTAAGTCTGTGAAGTGAAATACTGATGTCACCGAAATGCAACTGCTGCCACTGGTAACTGACCAGCCTGATGCAGCAAGGCTCTCATTAGGGTTTTGCATTCGATTCCAATTCTTCAGGAGAGCCATACATTGTTTATCAACTATGATGGCCATAGAAACCTGGCAGGGTTTGGAAGTTACTGCGTACTTTTTTTGCTGGTTGGAAAAGAGGAAAAAGAGACATATTGGGTGTCTTCCTATGGTTTGGCTAGAAAATGAGGAATGACAGATATAGTGGATTGATAACTCGGGGTCAACTTATAACCCCAGCTGAACTGAGTAAGCATGGTTCTGGGTGGGGGGGGCACCTGGGGATTGTCACCAGCCACATAAGAGGCACAGCTGGAGAAGAAGAAGGAGGCTGTTGGCAGTGGAGAAAGGATGTTGGGAGCTGACAGAAGCTGTAAGGAGCTGTTGGTTGTTTGGAGGAGCTTGTCATGCTGGCTTTCCTGATGAAGTTGGCTGTTTCATCCTCCGAGGAGCTGGGGACCTCACTGGCACTGAGAATAGCTTCGGTTCACTTTGGGAAAGCTCTGGTCCTCACTCTGATCATCATTTCCTGACACTGGAAGGGAAGAAGGTGCACAGCAAGGTCTCCTGAAGAAGCTTGCTGCATTGACTTCCCTGATGGGAACTCAGCTATCTTCACCACTGGAGGAGCTTAGGACCTCATTGCTGCTGAGGATGGCTGTGGTACCTTGCAGGGGAGCTCTGGTTCTTACTTGGCCCATTGCTTTCTGGCTCCAGTACAGATCCCTCAGCCTGATAGCACAGATCCTTCATCCCACTGGCACAGACTTCCTACATTCCACCACTGATGTTTGGGCCTTCGCAGCACAGATCCATGAAACAAGCCTGCATGAGATATTGTTATGGGCTCTGGGCCTCCAGTTGCCCTCGTAGGAGGCGTTGTTATAAGCTCTAGGTCTTAAGCTGGACTCGTGCAGGACATTTCCGTGGGATCCAGGCCCTCAGCTGGATTCCTTGGTCTTAGGATATGGACAGATTTCCTGCACTCTTTTGTATATTGTTCTTTGAGTGACTGTTATAAATAATCACATAAAATATGTGTCCTGTGTTATACTGTTCTTCCTTGCACAATAAGCCCCAAACAAACACAACAGGCAGGCACACATTCTTAAGGAATAATCTTTTAGTTCAACTATTCATGGCCTACATTCTTGCAGAGTAACAATTCTGTTACTGATGATAGAAGACAGAGATAATAAATCTTGTGATTCAAAAACATGTTAGGAATGCTAGGAGCAGGGGGCAGAGTTGGTGATCTGTAAGGAATCCATAGGATTGTCACTACAGAGTTATTTTATACAATGCAAATGTGAATGGTTGAAGAAGTCGAGGTATAGCATGGTCCTTCCTAAAGAGAACCCTTTAATGAAAATTGCGTTTTTTAAAGTTTTCCATATCACCAATCTTGTTTGTATTGTAAACATTTAATATTAAGACACATTTTGTCCCACTTATGCTTGTATGAGGAACACAAATAAGTTCAGTAATTTTGTAATGAAATGAAATTGCCGTGATTGTTCAGCTGCAAAATTCTGCAATCAGGTAAGTCGGGAGGACTGCAGGCTTAACCTACAGTGTTCCATTCTTCAACTGGATCAGACCAATTAAATTCCCCATGCAGGACCATTTCAAATCTTGTAAATGGCTAATGGAAATGATTGTGTTGACTGCTGCAGGAGGGATAGTACAGACTTAGGAGGTGTTGGCTTCCTTCAGTTACAGATTTCAGGAGCGGGACCCCTTAACCAAAAATATCTGCCATAAGGATGTCTGAAATTCTGCTAGGCACAGGTAACAATTTCAGTGTATTTTATATTACTCAGAATATAGTATAATTTCACTATAAATAAATATAAAATTACCAGTACATACTTTAGCTGAGTGTCCTCTTAGTCCACACACAACCCGCTGCAGTCTGAGGAGGTCCTTCTAGAGGGGAGATGAGGAGCTCGAATCACCCAGTGTTGGTTCTTGATTCTCCTTGCAGTGAGAGGGAGAAATAGAATTAACACACATGTTTAGAAAGTAAAAGAAAATAGAGGACTTGAGTGTGAGGAGCTGAGGGGGCATGGCTCTGATGAAGGTCAGACTGGCCTCTGAACAAAGGAACGTGACTTGTTTTTATACAGGGGCTAAGCTGGACTAGCTTGTTCTTGATTGATATCTTAGTTCTAGTTTTGCAAGATGGTTGTGGAGAAGTTCTTATTACTTGGGAAGGAAATATGATCTCCAGGAGATGATTATTTCTGCCTGGAACAGTCTCTGTTTCAAAGGCTCTGCTGGAATCGAAAGTGACCTTAGGTTTAAGGCAATTACTGGGCATCCATTGGTAGCTGACTGACCTTGTAAATCTTATCTTGATGCTGGAGGTCAGCAGGGAGCAGGGTGACCATGCTGGGGTTGGCAGGATAATGGAATCCAGGCAGAGCAAGGAAAATAACCTCATCAGGGGGATGGGAAAGTGTTGTGGTATGGAGAAGCAGAGCTTGAACATATATGTTCACTTATGGAGTTGGCCTGGTGCAGAGCACAGGTGATAACAGGATGGAGGAGGCTGCCCACAGGGCAGTGCAGTGTTCAGATAACTTAGACACAAGAAGAGAGCCTCTGTGTGGTAGGTGGTCAGATGCAATGTACGAGCAAGCGGGTCGAGGAGGGCGTCTCTGCCTGGGGTCCTTTTCTATAGGGACACAGAGGCCCAAATGCGTGAGGAGAGAGTCCTTGTGGGGGGCAATCACTACAGGATCTTAACATCAGGGAGAGGTGAGAACAACAGCCATGCCTGGAGGGGCCTCCAGTGTGCGCTGGGATTCAGAGCCTAAGCATGATGAGTAGGTGTCCATGCAGTAGCTTGATCTGGTGTGGGCAGGAACAGCGTCTTTGTGGCACAGGCCCAAGGGTGAACTGCATCCTTGCTGGGCAATGGTGGGCCTAGATGGAGAATCAGAGCCTGAGTAGGATGAGAGACATGTCTGTGCAGAAGGAATATCTGGTGTGTGTTTCAGAGACTAAGTGAGACAAGGAGGCTTCCCGTGAGATGGAATAGCTTCATGGGGGAAAATTAAATTTCAGACATCAAATTTGGTTACTAGAAACCAATGTCTGTAAAATTTCCCAAAGTACTAACAATGTGAAAATTATTATCAGTGTAGCTAATTAATGAAGCTAATCCTAACCCTAATTCCTAACTGTTAAAGTAACCTTTAAAAGTAGCCTAACACAAACTCTAAGCATAAACCCCAAATCTTATCTCTAACAAACTCAAGTCCTACCCATAGCTCTAGACCTAAGCCTATATCTAATCATAACACTGCTGAACTACAAGCTCAAAATCTAACCCTACTCCCTACTACAAAGATAATGCTAAGGTATAATCCCTAAACCAAGTCCCTACCACTACTAACCTTAACCCATAGTCTAATCCCTAATGACAACACTAAACCTTATTCCTGAATCCTAACTCCTAACTCCTAATCCCTAATTCCAAACCCTAACCTTAACCCAAAGTCCTAACCAGGACACTGAAACATTCTCTTAAACCTAACTCAGTGCCCTTACCTCAATCCCTGACCTGTCAGCCTTGAGCATCTGGGTCTGACCACAGGTCTGTCTTTTGTCTTGCTTAACCTAGTCACTCCTGGGAATCATGGGGTCAGGTGAGTGTTTGATATTATTGTGTCTAGGTGTGCAGAGTGTATGGGGAGGGAAAAGTGAAGAGCTGGGAGGGACTTTGGAGAAATCCTGTGTGAGGACCAGATCAGTTAAGGGGACCCCACGAGATGACCTCACTTCCTGAATGACGAAATGGAGCTCAGAACCCTCTTGCGAGGCGCCCATATCCAACAGCCAACTGTAGCAGACTCACTCGTCTGGAGAACTTGGACGTAACAGGATGTTTTTGTCTTGTCTCCTGCCTTCCCAAGACTCAGGTCTTAGGAAATCACGTAGTGGAGGCCTTGGCCACATTAGGAGATCCTTGCTCTCCCGTTGGCCTGGTCGCCTATGGCCATTTTCACAGAATCGAAAGGTAACTCAGACCAACTGGGGCCAGGTCAACAAACCCCAGCCCATAGCTTTGACCCCTCCTTGTGTGCACTCAACCCCTCCCTGATATGAGTGTGTGTGTGCCATTGTGTGCCCATTTCTATGTGTGAGTACTGAAGACTCTCTGTGCTGTCTGCACTTTGTTGTATGGCCTGGCAGTTTGGCAGTTTGCTAAGGTCATGCTTTCCCTCTAAAATCCCCCCACTTGTTTCATGTGTTCAAGGTGGGGCTTGGAATGAGGTTAGATCCTTCAGGGGGCGCTCTCATCAGTGGGCCATGGATGAGTTCACAGCTGAGGGTGCTGTTAGGAATGGAGGCCTGGTTGGATGAGGCAGGTCCCTGGGGCTGTCCCCGACAAGGCTGTATTCTTGTTCCTGCACCCTCCCTTCTCGTTCTGCATGGTTACTATGGGTCGAAGAGCTTTCCACCACCCTGGTCTTCCACCGCGCCACTTCTAGCTGGGAGCCCCCTAGCCATGAGCTGAACACTAACCATAATTAAGTGTCAGGTGTCGGGTATTTTTTCTCAGTGATAAAAAGTGACTAATAGAGCTGCTGTTTCCATGTCTGAACTTCCGGCCTTGGTCCCACCCCAGGGTGAAAATGCATCAGGCCAGAATCTGGAAGTGCGCGGCTGTTTGCAAATCCTCTTGGAGGACGCATGCCGGAGCATGGTGAATGACCTAGTGCCTTCTGTGCTTCGTGGAGACACCTGGATCATGCACAGATTTTTCAAAAGCTACCAATCAGTTGGCACCACAAAGCAGGTGCTGGAGCTGCTATTGAAAAGGTGCATATCCTACCTCATAGGCTGGGCCGGGGGGTCACCACCTTCTAGCTGGGTCTTCCGAATACCATGCCCAGTCTGCTCTGTGGAAAATGAGATGCTCAGAGAAGACCTTTGGGTGCTGTGGACCCAAGGAATCTGAGCCCTGGAAGCACTGCCCTGGGCCTCGCACGTGTGACCTTCACACACCCTGGGGAGACTCTATCAGCTTTGGGCCTCACTTACCTGAGGCCTCAGACAAAGCAGTTTCCCCACCTGTAAAGAGGCTCTGCACAGCATCTGGGGGCTCCCTGTCCTAGATGTAGCCAGAGCAGAGAGCCTGGGGGTGGTGCGAGGGGCACAGGACCCACTGGGACTTCTAGGAAGAAGCTGGCTGGGTGCACTCATTGCACACACACACACACACACACACACACACACACACACACACGCACACAGGCACACACACACACACATGAAGCACGTGTTGAATGCAGGCTCGCTTCTGGGCCTTTGGCATAATCCAGGGAAAAGGCTAGGAAAATCCCTTCTCTCCTGGGCTCCCTTTCTACCTCAGAGTCAGTGAGACACTTAAGAAGTCGGAGGAGGGGCACTTGGTGTTACCCGTCACTCGGGTCCACATGCTGAGGTTCATTGCTCTCGCTGACCAAGGCAAAGCAGGACGTTCATTGTGGAGAGGAGAAAGGCCTTATTCAAAGCCAGCTTCGAGGCAATGGAGGGGTCTTTTGCTTGAAATCACGGTGCCCAGGTGTAAGAGTCTTTTGTGATAAAGAATGGAAGGGGCAGGGGTGACGAGGCGCAGTATGCATCTCCGGGCTTGCTCCATGACTCTCAGCCAGCCATAAAGTTGGACCCAGACGTTCTGGTCCAGCATTTGCATGTGCTGTCCATTCTGAGCAGCATTTAGCAGCAGAGGATGGCATTTAGACCCTAGGCCTGAGGGAGTTTAGAGAGGCCACTTTTCCCTAGGAAAAAGTTCTAACCATCAAAGCTTCCTTTCTCCATGCTGGTGACAGGTGTGACAGTCTCATGAGCTCCTGCCGACATGGCCACATCCTTGCCTGCCTTGGCAGAGGTGGTGAACGTCAGGACCAGCTCAGAAAGTGAGTGGGCTTTGGTGTGTGATGTGGGAGGGTGGGAAAATCCCTGGCTTCCACACTTGTGATTCCTGCATGGGGCTGAGGGCTTGGGTCCTGAGGAGCGGGGGGCAGCCCCCTGACACCACTCCTGCCTGCCTGCCCTCAGTGCCATCTCCACCATCCTGGGCACCTGGCTGGACACCTACCCCCAGCACTTCCATGAGCCTCCAGACTTCCCATGCCTGAAGCAGCTGGTGGAGTACGTGCTGCTACACTTCCCTGGCTCACACCTGGAGCTCCGTGCCCATCTTCTCCTGGCCAAGCTGCAGGACCCAGTTCCCACAGAGGCTGAGTCTGACAGTAAGGAAGCCTGGGGTGGGGACGCTAGAGCCCATTAGGAAGGTCTGTGTGGGCCCACGGGCCCGGCCCCGCCTGCTTAGAACCAGGAACAGGAGGAGCCTTGGAGCCCTCTGGCGGTAGAGCTGTCTGAGCCGTGGTCCTGCAGTGGGGTCGGCGCCCGAGGAGTCTTTGGCAAGCAGGGAATGGTTCAGGGCGGGCTGTGATGCTGGCGACCTTCTTCTTGCAGCTCTGTCATCATTTACAGAGGAGTCAACTGTGTCAGAGACTCCGGAGCTGGACTCAGGCCCAGTACCGCCGGCAGCAGCAGAGACACCTGGGCCGTCATCTGTGGCCGCAGCAAACAGGGTGAGGGAAGAGAAGCCCTGCTTCCTGGCATGCCCTCCTGACCCGGTGACAGAGCAGTTCATGGAGGGATGTGGGGCGTGGCTGGGTTCATCAGGGCAGGGCGGGGGCCGGCTCCCTTCAGGCATCCGCCTTGCAGACCTGCTTTCCCTGCTGCACAGCCTGTGTTCTTATCCAGTCCTACCCTACAACCGCACACAGTGGGTCAGGCACATTTCTGAGCCCTGAGATTTCCGCTCCCCTCTGGGCAGCAGACTGGTGCTGTCTTGGCCTTCCCCACGATGGCCATGGAGATGCAAGGTACAGCCCAGACAGGCTCGGCAGGCCTGGCCCTTGGAGTGTAGTGTATGCAGTGTTTCTGCGACACCGCTGTCTCCTAGGACACAGCAGCCTCAGCACTCGCCAGGCGCCCGACTGGCACCAGAACCCACAGACCACACCTGGTGAAGCTCCTAGTGGAAGCAGCCGTACATGCAAACGTGGAAACAGACCTAGAGGGGAGGCACAGGATGTGCCTGGTCTGCGAGCCCTGTGCCAAGTGCTGTGCATAAACATTAGGCAGAGAAAATGCCACTCTCCTTTCTTGCTGTCACGCAGTCCCCAGTCACTCCTAAGCAGGGTGTCCTTGGCGGTCTGAGCAGCTCCCAGAGTTTCCATGAGGTTTGACTCACAGACCCAGGCTCCTAAGCTCCGGCCCAGCCTTTGAACTCTACCCTGGCCAGGGTCCATCAGGTCAGAAGCGGACTAGGAGGCCAAGGATCACCTGGATCTCACTGTGTGCACCTCTGTCCCCCAGGTCCTCAGTAAGTGTCACATTCCCTCCTCCCTTGGGGACTGCAGCACAACAGCTCAGGACAGGGCCCAGGTAAAGTAGCTCTGGAGGGACGAGGCTGGGCTGTACTGCGGGAGGCTCCCAGAGACCTCTGCTGGCCAGGAAAACAAGGCATTGTGCATGTTGACCCCACTCCTTTCATAGCCCTGGGGCCCTCCACCTTGCACCCAAGGAATCCAGGAACAGAGCTTCTAGAAGCCCCGGAACTGGCTGTCATTCTGGGGGACGCTGTAGGGTCACTGACTCTGCTCAAAGCTTTGTTCTCCACAGACCAGGGAGCCAGCGCCCCAACCACGGCCTCTCTACAACCAGCAAGTGGGTGACTGCTGCATCATCAGGGTCAGCTTGGAGGAGGCCAAC